>MU223483.1:333027-371935 GCA_018584345.1 Thuja plicata
TAATTCCTTTATATTTAAATATTATAGCCATGTTTGATTTTGATAATATTTGATTGGTTGAAATTGATTTAAATTGTATGGCTATAATAGTTAATATAAATCAGTGATAAAAATCACCTAGGACATTTAAATTGATTTAAAAAATTATGCCAAGTAGTAATAGGGTCATTTAAACATAATCGAGGGTATGATCACACTTAGAAAAAATAGGGTCCATAGTTAGAACAGACCAAATTTAGGTGGTTATATTTGCCCCTCTTTGAATTGATGTGTGAGCAGCACATTGATTCAAAGAAAGTTTTTTGATTTCAACTTCAGAAAGATTGATAATTCCATTCTTGGTTGTTGAATGAAATGTTGATGAGATCAGTCTCGCACTTGATTGCACAAAACTAATAGAATTGATTTTGAACTTGGTTGTCGTCCAAAAATTGATAATATTGATTCTGAACTTGGTTGTCATCCAAAAGTTAGTATGAAGCTGCCAGGAGCTTTTAAAAAATCTTTTAAAATGAGGAAACATAAGATATCCAGCTCATGAGAATGAAAGCTTTCTATCCAACAGTTCCAACTTAGTCAAGGAGCTGTTATGCCCCTAGTTTGCTTGATAACAAAGTCATTTTGATGTTGTTTCAAGAAAAAATTTAATTGATGATAGTGTGATCATGCCCCCTCAGGAATAAAATCAAAGGAAAAAAAAATACCTTAGTTAAAAAGAACATAACACTTGCAGGAAGCGATAGGGCCAGAAAGAGTGGAATAGAAGACGGTGTGTTTAAAAATAAACACATGATTACCAAGTTAACTACGTGAAAATATGAGTGATAAGGCTGATAAAATGATGTTTAGACCAAGATGTATAATAAAATATGCAGTATTTACCAATGTGGGGAATAAATGAAGCAAACCCATAAGTTTGGAAACTGTTGCAAAAGTGATGTTGTGCTGCTGAAAAACATCACGGATACCTTTGATTTGGTTCTCAATTGAGTAAAAAGAGAACACAAATGAATTTGGTGTTGTCTAAGAGGAGTTTTGGAAACCCTAAATATCTCAAAAGACCCATATAAGCCTCCAAAAGGACCATTTCATGATTCATTTGCACATTCCTCCATAGAAATTCTAAGACCTCTGTAGCGAAGATGGTAGTCCCCGTGAGGAAGCAGCGATTTGAGATGAGCCGCCGACACCAGCAACCAGCCGATTACCCACCACCGATAAGTGCCTAATAAAATACCTTGGGAAATTTGCATTTTTGTGTTTTTTAGAGCCTTTTGAAGTTAGGATCGTATCTGGGATTCTGAATCACATCCTGCTAAACGCGCATCGCATCTTGTTTTTCCCGCGTTGTATCTAGTTTTTCCCAGATTCTGTGTCCCATCTGGTTTTCCCAGATCACATCCAGTATGAATGTTTTTGTCTAGTTTGTAGTTAAAATCCATCAGGGGATCACATCCTATTTACTTGGGATCATACCCTACATTTAGGATCGCATCCCATTTTTTGGGGATCGCATCCCGTATACTCAATCGCATCCTATATTTCCAAGATCGCATCTGGTAGAAGACTTAGGTTTTTAATTTTATTTGATTTGTTTGCATCCTATGAACTTGGAATGACTTAGCAGATTAGGAATTTCCCCTTGTTGTAGATAGAATGCTGATGTTTTACGGTGTTTGTCAAAAATTAGGCCCAGTTTGAGGTAGTCGCCTTTCACGACACTTATCCTGCGTGAGTTCTTACATTGTCTGGCTGACTGTAAGATGATGAGAAGACCATCGTGATCTGAGATGGATTGTGGTCACTGATAGGTTTACCTGAGATCAAGGCAAACCAAGGGTTATTGGCTGCTCTAGCTGAGAGGTGGCATTCTGAGCACAACACCTTCCACTTACCTACAGACGAGATTACAGTGAATCCAGAGGATGTCTGGAGGATACTCCACATACCCATGGTTGGACATGAGGTATTTTTTGAGTCTAGAGTTGGTGTTGTGATCGGTATGGCATGGAGATTCTTTCAGGATGATACCATCAACCACAAATACCTATCATGGGATTTTATGGTTGATCACTATGATCGATTAGCTGTGTACTTGGCCAGATTGGTAGGTGACATCCTTATGCCGGATAGAGGTGAGCACAGTTTCTTGGTGGGCTGGGTGAGTATGGTGGAGTAGATGATCATGCATCACTGGCGTTTTGCCTGGGGGAGCTGTATACTAGCTCACATATATAGAGAGCTCTATGAGATTGTATATCACCACACTCGTAGTATGACTACGGGGATCCTTATTTTGTAGATTTGGGCCTAGGAGCACATCCCTATTACACAGTCAATTGTTGATAGGTAGAGGGCACCTGAGCAGCCCTATGTGTATATGTATGCAAGGCTCTTATAGCAACCCCATGTGGGCAAGGTTGAGTATTGGCATCGATTATTCGATGATATGATAGAGGTCGTGTGGCAACCATACCTAGACTGTGAGGTATGGACTTCTGATGCACGATAAGTTCCTTTCTTGTGCAAGAGTAGATATCTAATCGGTCGCACCAGATATATCATTAAGCGCTTCTTGATCACCAGAGTTCTAAGGTAGTATGGACGGTGACAGGGCCATATAGAGGATGTGGCCATTTATGCTCGTATCAGGGATGAGGCAGCTGATTGGGGTGCACAACTCACATATGAGATTGCCTCATAGGAGATCCAAGACATGGTGGCAATAGACTAGGACCCTCACCTAGATGTTGAGGATGCTGGAGTGTCAGATGGGTATGCTGCAGAGATTCTTGAGTATCCTTTTCCATGATTTACAATGCCTAAGGAGATTATTCCTCGTATAAAGGAGCCACTGGATTTTGATCCTGAGGACTGACCTGTCAGGGGGAGAGGAGGCAGAGACAAGGCTCCTAGGAGACATGGGGGCCATGACGATGGTAGAGATGGTGGCAAAGATGGCAGGCATCCTCCCCTAGATGATAGACATGATGGTGATGACAGGGGTGGCGGTGGAGAGGCAATTGATATAGGTGGTATGAGCAGCAGTGGGTAGAGATGACCGAGATATAGATTTGTGGCCCCATAGAGAGATACTGGCCCTCTACTTACTCTAGAGCAGTAGAGACAGTGGAGACAGAGAGTTCAGGAGTAGGACCCCAGTAGAGATGGGGACCCTCTATCTAGGTGTAAGCAGGATAGGGAGCAGCTCCGAGCCCAGATCACAGCCTTGGAGGCTAGGTTTACCACTGTTGATGCTCTTTTAGCAGATAGGGACAGATAGCTTGAGTGGCTGAGAGCTGAGAGGGATACACAGGTAGCAATGCTCAAAGTAGAGAGAGATGCCCAGGCCCAGACAACAGTCCACCAGGGATAGAGGGTGACATATTATTATGCCTTGTATCACGCAGAAGTGCCAGAGGGTCAGAGAGAACCTTCCTTTTCTCATGTAGCTCAATAGTTAGAGGGGGCCATGCCACCTCCAGCAGCTCCATTCATGCCACCTCCTCCTCCTCCTCTTGACCAGGGAGAGGGGGCGGGCCAAAGTTGATGTTGTTGTATCATTTTGTTCATTTTGAGATCATACATGTATATCTAGATCCTGCTGAGATCCCCTCTTTTGTACATTAAATTCATTTATACATATATCTGATTCTCTTTTTGGCATACTGATACTCTTTATGCTCATTGATACACTGTATACTTCTGATACACTTTATGCTTTGATACTCTATATGCTTACTGAGACACTGATGTTCTTTAGATTTGATGATACACTGACATTTGTTTATGCTTACTGATATATTGATACTCTTCTGATACACTTTATACTTTGAGTTGTACCATGTTGATGATGAAACATATTTGATGCAGTGTCTTGATTTTGACATGTTCTATGTGATAAATGTATCCATTTTGCTTCCTATAGACATGGTAAATGTATCTTGTTTGCACATGTGATGATATCTTGATCTCTTGATGAGTTAGTTCATAGATGATAAAATCATGTTATAATGTGGATGAGATGAGTATATTATTGATATTAATATGTTATAAATGATATCTATGTGAAAATGCAAATGTACGTTTCTTTGTGTTTCCAATTATGCAAAATAGATGTATGGATGCACTTAGGATGTAGAAGTAAAAATGCAATACATGGATGCTTTATTTTTGTATTTTCCAGTTTTGTGTTTCCAAATGAATGCAATATGTATGCTATGGATGTGCAATGATATTGGATATCAGTAATATAAATGGTGTAATTAACTTGATAGTTTAGAAGAAGATAGAAACCATGTTTGAGCTTAAATTTCCTTATGCTGTTATTACTGTTGGCAAATGCATCAAGCAATCTTGAAATGCAGCTATATGAAGACTCTTAGGACTTGTCACTGATTTAGCAAATATTGCAATATTTTTATCATCATTGGGTTCTTTTTGGAATGGATACCACTTGATAGTACAACCATCACTAATACCCACTGATATTATGATAATATGAATACTATATTTTATTGAAATGTCAGAAAGAGACTTAGGCATCAAGACATAAAAGCCAGGATAAAAATAGTCACCTTCCTTTTAATATACCAGTTTCTGAGTAAGGTAAGTTATTGGACCCGCAATGACCTTGAAAATTCATATCCTTGGGTACATTATGATTCGTATACCTTAGTGAGAATCTGGATCAAAAAATAGACAAGGAAATTGTGTCAAACTCACCATAGTTTACACATAACAAAGATAGAGATATATGCAGCTATCCACCCATAGTGGTAGCTCTTACCATAAACATCCAAGTCAGGTGAAATTTATAGGATCATTCAAAATAATCACCATACGCAGAAAATCAAGAAAACATTATGCCCCCAATCCTTGTGACTCTTGGTCTTTGTGCATACATCATTGAGTAACTAAGAAGACATAACAAATCATCAATTGAGAATTAATCTGATAAAATTCATAATTACTTAGATGCCCCTAGTTGAAAACATCATCAGGACATTAAAGAATCATAATCAAACCATTATCAAAATATGTGCTTAAGTAGTACTTGTTCATCCACATGTTAAACACAGTAAAGATTCATCAATCAGAAAATTATAATATAAGCAATATGGTGTTCCATGTTTTGTGCATTGATAGGATAATCCATTCATGTTTGCGATCCAATACGGCTTTGCAGGAATGCTGGTGAATGTCAATGTCATGTCTCATGTTAGGAAAAGACACCCTTGTTTTGAAAAGTGACATTGTTGTATGTATCAAGAAACATTGTGTCTGTGAGGCAAACCAGCCTAGAGAAACCTAGCAACCGTAACTGACTATGCCAACAAAGATGCCCCCAGTACAGAATGACTTATTCCTAGGATGTAAAGATAGACAAATCCCAAGCAAGGATAAGGTAGTCTTGTAGGAAAATGAAGTCAGCGTATGAGAACAGGAAAAATTATGAAGGTCTAGTATCAGTAGTGCATTGATAGATGGAGCACAGAACACAAGTGATGCCTGATTGCCAGGTTTTCACCACTTGGAAAGATCTTTTCTCTTTCTTTTTTCTACCAAGATGCATGTTTTACCAGGTGCTCACCAAGGCACTTTTCTTGTTTTCAATTTTTTTGCTATTTTTGCTTTTTTTTGAATGTTTTTGTAGTATCAAGGTGCCTGTTTACCAAGTTTTCACCAAGGATATCCTTTTTGAAGGAATTTTTCCACTATTTTTGGATTTCTTTAGGATCAATTTTCTGAATGTTTTTGGTATTTTGTAAGAAATTTTTTCTGTACAGGCTCTGCTAGCCAAACATTAAGTGTAGAACCGCTTCAAATGTAGAGTGTTGATAGGATCTAGAAGAATGTCTCCCTCAAGTGTAGCTAATTGATAAGATCCAGTCTCAAAAGTAGTAGTGATAACATAAGGTCCCAGCTAGGTAGGTTCAAACTTTCCTTTCTACTCTCTGTTGGGCCGGTTCTTAGGATTTTCTTTTAGGACAAGGTCTCCCACCTCAAACTTGTGTGGCTTAACCTTCTTGTTGTAACCTTTGGAAATTCTTTCTTGGTACACTTTGAGGTGATCAAATGCTTGTTTCCTGCGCTCATCTAGGAGGTCCAGAGAACTTATTTGATCAATGTGGTACTGCTCATCAGTAACCAGTTCTTGTAAAGAGATCCACAAAGATGGAATTTCAACCTCAATAGGTATTACTGCTTCAGCACCATAGACTAGAGAAAATGGCATGGCTCCAGTTGGTGTTTGGATGCTTGTTCTATAGGCCCATAGTGCCGGATTCAGTTGTAAATGCTAGTCTCTGCCAGACTTGCTCACAATTCTGTGTAGGATTTTGAGAATATTTTTGTTTGATGCCTCGGCCTGTCCATTACCTTGAGGATAATAGACCGAGGAGCAATGTTGAGTGATATGAAACTATTCACAGAGGTCATCAATGTCTTGATTTTTAAATTGGCCCCCATTGTCTATCACAATTGAAGAGGGTACCCCATATCTACAAATAATGTAGTTTAGAATGAACATAGCCACCTATTTTCCAGTGGCTTTGATTAGCGACATGGATTCGACCCACTTCGTGAAATACTCAGTCGCCGTAATGATGAACTTGTGTCCATTTGAAGAGTTGGGATATATTTGTCCAACCAAGTCAAAGGCCCATTGCTGGAATGGCCAATGTGTTATGAAAGGTATTAGTTCTCTGGAAGGAGCATGAATAAGGTTTCCATGTGTCTGGCATTTAAGACATGCTTTTGAAAATCAAATAGCATCTTTCTCCATGGTAGGCCAATAATAGCCTACTCTAAGCAGTTTTTTAGCTAATGAAAAGCCATTTGAGTGTGATCCACATACACCTTCATGGACGTCTTTTAAAGCTAGATTGGACTCTTCAAGTTCTAAACACCGAAGAAGTGTACCGTTAAGACTACATCAATATAGGTTGTTAGTTATGAGGACGTAATGTGATGTTGTCCTAATCAGGGATACTTTCTCGGTTCTAGATAGATTGGTGAGAATGGTTTGGTCAGAAAGGTAGGTAATGATATTGGCATATCAAGATTGATCTAGGGTATTTAAGGCATAGATTACCTGGTATTCCAGATTGGCAAAGGTGGGATAGGATATTTATTCTACCAAGAAGTCATAGCGGAATTGATGCTCCTCTAGTTGTAACATGGATGCCAAGGTAGCCATAGCATCTTTAGCTTTATTCTCTAATCTTGGTATCTACTGGAAGGTGACGAAGATAAAGTATTTCTTCAAATCATCAACTAGTTTCTTGTAGGGCATCAACTTTTCATCTTTTGTTTGATATTGCCCATTGATTTGATTGATAACTAGTTGGGAGTCACCATATATGTGTAACTCAATGATCTTCCATTCCATGGCAAGCTTGAGGCCATTGACCAATGCTTCATATTTTGAGATATTGTTGGTGCATGGAAACATTAATTTGTAAGATTTGGGAATCTTATATCCTTGTGGAGTTATGAAGATAACCCCTACTCTAGATCCTTGTTGAGTAAACAAACTATCAAAGTACATCTTCCATGGATGTTCGGTGAGATGCATGATTATTTCATCAGGAAATTCAATTAGTAATGGTGCCTCATCTTGGAGTGGTGAATCAACCAATTGATCTACAAGTACCTGTCCTTTGAGAGCTCTTTGTTCAACATACTCAATGTCAAACTCACTTAGAATGAGGACCCATTTTTCCAAACGGCCTGTTAATGCTGTTCTGCTTAATAGATACTTGAGAGGATCAATCTTAGCAATGAGCTTGGCTATATGAGAGAGCATATAGTGTCTCAATTTTTGTGATGTGAAGATGACTGCTAAGCATGATTTCTCAATAATGCTATAATTGAGCTCATAAGCGACTAAAGTTCTACTAATGTATTAGATAGCTCGCTCTTTCTTTGTTTCATCCTCTTGTGCTAGCAATACTCCTAGGGATGTAGCTGTAGCTGAAATGGATAGAAGTAAGGGCTTTCCATGAATAGGAGCCATAAGAATAGGTGGAGCAGCCAGGTACCCCTTTAATTCTCTGAATTTGGCTTCATAGTGTTCATCCCAGTTGAATGCAACCCCTTTATGTAGTAGCTTAGTAAAGGGTTGTGCCTTATCTGCAAGTTGGGACATAAATCTCTTGATAGACTGGAGTCTCCCTTGTAGTGTCCTCATTTGACTGATATTGCATGGAGGAGTCATCTCTAGAATATCTTTTACCTTTGCTAGATCTATCTTGATTCCCTTTGCCAATACTATGAATCCTAGGAGCTTTCCTGATTGGACCCCAAAGGCACATTTCTTTGGATTGAGCTTGAGTTGGAACTATTCCATTCGATGCAATATCTTTCCTAAATCAGCAATATGAGTACCTCTTTCTTTGGATTTAGCTAGTGTGTCATCGACATAGTCCTCCATGTTTTTGTGCATCATATCATGGAATATTGTTTTCTTAGCTCTTTGATATGTTTCTCCGACATTCTTTAGCCCAAATGGCATGATGTTCTAGAAAAATGTGCCCCATGCGCATGTGAATACTATTTTCTCTTGGTCCTTAGGGGCAATCTTGATTTGATTATAGCCTAAGAAGCCATCCATTAATGAATACATCTAAAAGCTACCTGTAAGGTCTATGATCATATCAATATTTGGTAGAGGGAAATCATCTTTCAGACATGCTTTGTTGAGGTCTCTGAAGTCTGTGCAGATCCTAATAGATTTATCAGATTTAGAAATAAGGACCACATTGGATATCCATGCTTCATAGGCGATGACTCAAATAAATCCATCTTTTAACAACTTTTGCAATTCTACTTTCACCAATAATGCAACATGAGGATGTATTTTTCTAAGTTCTTGTTTCACGGGCTTGATCCCAGGAGATATAGATAAGTGGTGCATAATGAGATTGGGATCTAGCCCTAGCATATCAGTGTAGGACCAGGCGAAGTTGATCTTTTTATCCTTTAGGAATTCTGTGAATTGTACCTTCTCTTCTTCTGATAGAGATTGTGCTAGATGAACTATCTGAGGATCTTCAACAGTGCCCAAGTTCACTGACTGTGTTGGTTCAATCAATACCAAAGATATTTCCTGAAAGTGTTCCAGAAGGATATCAAGAATCTCATCTTTTGGTGCCTTTGAGAGGTTTTCACCATTGGATACATCTTTTTTCTTTACTATTTTTGGATCTGATACTGCCACAGAGTGGTTTTCACCATCAGTCTGCTTTTTCTTTTTATTTTTCAATTTGTGACTAAGAAACTTGATATCCTCCTATGACATGTTCTCGTTCCTTGCATTGGTGGAAGAAGGGTGAGGTTCACAAGCATTAAGGTAACAAGCTAGGGAATGGTCATTGGGAAAGTTGAGGATAGGGGTAGGATCTGTTTCAGTCCAATCAATGAGGTCTGGAAGTACCAATGTTAGGGAGTCAGATTCCAATAAGGACAACATAATGTTAGCATCAAAATTGTTAACCGACATGACATGGTCTGTTAAGTTAATATCTTTGATGTTTAGTTTAATAAGAGTAAGATCATTGTTAAAAGGATTGTTGTCAGTTATATATGGATCAAACTCTAGTGACTCGTCAGTAGATATCTCATCATCATCCCTTTGTAAAAGGAGGCTTCTTTCTTGTAGCCTATGAAATTATTCTAGAGTTATGTATTCACCAGTGTCTCCATCAATGATTGGAGGAAGGAACTCTTCTTCTACTTCAGGAGGATCAGTGTCATTGAAAGGAATGTCTGGTCATTTACTAGGAGCTGTGGAAGCTACAAACATGTGAATAGTTTCTATACCGATTTCCTCAGAGGCAATAGATAGCCAATCCCACTCATAGTCATGAGAGTCTGTGACATCATCATCAGATTTATCCAAATATTCAGCAATGTTTATTTGATGGACTCAATTAGATTCTTGTAGTTCAAAGTGAGGTAGATCAAGGATATGTGTAATGGTGACCAATTTCCCCCAGTTAGGATGTAAATTCTGTGGCTGGGTTTCCTCTTGAGTGATTGTAGCTATGGTGTCTCCTACCTCTTGAATGGGCAGTTGTTCTAGCAAAGGAGGCTGAAGATCCTGTGGTACCTCAAAACTAGGTACGTAGCATTCTCCTTGATATTCAGGATTCTCTATACCAATATGTAGTAATCTCTCATAAGGCCATGGTTCTGATACTATTTCATCTATTTTATCACTCTCTACTTCAGAAGGTGGACTCTGCTTTGACATACGTTTGTTGGATTGAGTATTAAAGCCCAGTCCTATTTTATCTCTGTTGAGATGGAACTCTATGGGTATGGGTTCAATGATCCCTTGTCCTATGTCATTTAGAGGTCCTTTTCCTTTGTATCCCATTTGTTTGAGAAAATCATATCCCTTTCCATACTATTTTGGGGGATATCTTTACATGTTTGACCTCAGAGTCCACTGGTTCTCCTTTTTAAAGTCAGTTCAAGATTGCCTGCTCTTCGGTGTTATCTAAAGAAGATGTGGATGCCTTTATCATTCCAGTAGCCTTGTGTACTTCTGGCTCTTAGACTGCGAGAGGTGTGAATGTTGATGACGGTTTTCCATAGGATCTCAGTGATACTGGAAGCTCTGTCAGTGAGGGAGTCAGGTCCAACTTGTACTCTCCCATACCTGTTTCTTGAAGTTTCAAAGTTTTGCTAAAGCCTTTCATAACCATGTCCTTGGTAGTTTCAGGAGCAACTGCATCCATAGCCTCCTTTTTGTGTGGGATCATGCTACCTGCTTTGATATTGTTGCAAGTGTAGTTGGCATCAGCAGGAATTGTCACCTCTATCCCATTATGTGGGAACTTGATGCATTGGTGATAAGTGGACGGTACAACTTGCATCTCATGAATCCATGGTCTCCCTAGCAGAATGTTGTAGGCTAGTGGTAGATCTATAACTTGACATATAACATTCCTTTCAATTGGCCCAACTCTTATGGGTAGAAAAATAATACCTCTAGAGGATCTTTTTACCTCATCATATGCTTTGATGGTTATCTTATTTCTAGAGTCAATTATTTTCTCTGAGAGGCCTATCCTTCTGACAAGATCCAGTGTACAGATATTCAATTTGGTGCCTTGATCTATTAGTACACGGCTAACATGGTATTTATGAATAATAACTTCGATATGAAGGGGTTGATTATGTGGATGGGTCAATGACTTGTCATCCTCCTCAGAAAAGGAGAGGTAATGTGGTGCTGAGATGTGATTGACCATCGCTTTGAATTTGTCTATATCGATATCCTTTGAAACATTGGCAGCATGTAGAGCTTGTTCTAGGATTTCTCTATGCACCATGGATATTTTGAGCAATTTGAAGATTGAAATTATGGCAGTGGTTCTTTGCAATTGGTCTACCAAGTCATATTTTTCTCCCAGGATAGTGACCACATGTTTTGCTGCTAGTTTAGGAATAGTGACAATAGGAACCTTGGATGTTGATGTTGGTTTCAGAGGTCCTTTGATTGTAACCTATGCTTGGCTCTGAGTTACAGTGTTTGTGGAGGATGAGGCTCCTTTGATTGTGATCATGTTGACGGATTCATTTTTAATGCTGAGCATATTGATCACATTGTCACTTTTGGAATAGGTGTAGTTTATCTCATTACCTTTCCCTTTAGATGTTTTCCCTTGATTATAATTAGGGAATGGTTTATTAAATGTTGTGTGATCTTCATTTGTAGTGTGTCCATCCACCTTGATCTTACCTCCTTCGATGAGGTCTTGGATAACATGATTTAGTTTGAGACAATTATTTGTCTTATGTCCATTGTTTTTGTGGAAAACACAATAGGAGTTATCATCCCACCATCTAGGTTTAACCATTGGTTTCCAAGGTTTAGAGTTAGGAATCATAAGAACTTTGTTATCCACTAATGTCTTTAAGATGGTCTCAAGAGGTTCCCCCAAAGGTGTGAATGTTCTTTGGGGTTTTGAAGTCCATGTTCATCCCTTGTCATTATCATTGTTTGTTTTGGGAATGGGAGGTGTTGCTTTAGCCTCTTTGCTTGCTTGCATACCATTGGTTAGATTGAATGCTTCACGTTTAGAATTAATGTTAGAAGCATCAACCACTCTGTCATTGACAACATTTTTGTTTTGTTTCCACCATTTAGGCTTGGAGTTGGAGCTACTGCTTTTGCTTTCATTTTGAAGGGTGATCTCCCCCTTTTTGACCATGACTTCCTCAATATAGAGGGCATTTTTAATCATCCTATCAAAGCTAGGAGAATCTTGCATTTGTAGAGCATAGCTCAATTCAGGTATGAAATTATTAACAAAGATCTCCATCTTCTCTATTTTGGGAATGACTCTTGAATATTGTGCAAAAATCTTCCTCCATCTTTGTAGGAAGTGTGTAAAGGATTCTCCCATTTTATGCTTGGTGTTACATAGATCCATCATGGTGATATCATGTTGGATGTTGTAGGAGTAATGTTGAATGAACCGTTGCATCAACTCCTTGAATTTTTTGAGTTTAGGATTCAACTTTGAAAACCACTCCATGGCATTTCCTCCTAGACTTCCTGGAAACAGTCACATGAGGTAAGTGGGTTCGTGCATGTACTCAATGCTTAGAGCATAGAATTCTCTTACATGGTCATAGAGGTCGGTTTCTCCCGTGTACTTGTCATACTTTGGTCTTACCACATTAGGAGGAAACAAGACTATAGTGATACTCTTGTCAAAATAAAATGGACAAATGGCGTCCAAAGAGTATTTTGTTTTAGGTTTATCCTTCTCTTGTTTGAGGTTCGTGAGCTCAGTTTGCATTTGATTGAGCTGTTTGGTAAGGATAGATATGGGGTTTGGTACTTCCTTTTCTTTGAGATTTTCCACATTATAATCCTTGGGTAATTTGACACCCGTGGATGCTAAATGGAGGAAGTAATTTTCTTTATCATCGCCAATTATCCGTTCCAATAACTTTTGGATCCTTTTACTTTGTTTGAGTTTCTCATACTCATCTTCAGGGATCTCTTCTTCACTATCTAACCCAAATGGATTATGTTCAAACTTGGGTCTTTCTTCTTCTTCTGTGCCTTCAGATTGTGTGTGTTTTCCATCATTATAACCCTCGAAGGCCTTACTCCAATCGTTAGTGTTGCTATCCATCGGAGGTGAATCCAGATTAAACAGGGAACTGTGAGAAGTTTCTCCTTGAAAGTGTGATGTTTTAGGAGGCACTTTTGATCCTTTAGTTGTGTACTTTTTGTGTCTCATGTTAACCATGAAGTTTATTTCTCAACTTTGTTAATGTTTCCCAATAGTGCAAGCAAGGGTTCCAGATCATTTAAGTGGGTGTGTCTAGGTAGAAGTAACTGTTTGTTTGTTGGTGGATGTAAATGATTCCAGGATCAGAGGATTAGAATGCCCTGATAGTGAGCTGGGAACCAAGTTGTTGATAGAGAATGGGTAGAACACACGTATTGAACCGATCATGAAAGACTGACTGAGCATTCAAGGTAGACATTTTGAAAGTGTTTGAAAATTACAGCAGAGAGACTAGCAAAGACAACAGGGACTAGCTAAAGAGAAAAAAGGGTACCTAAAACAACTGAGACTTCCTAAAAGAAACTGCTAGAAATGTCCACTGTCCTAAATGTGAGCTCCTAGATACGAGCCTCTAATGGCACCAGATGTGATCCTAAAATATGGATGTGATCCTAAAACCTGGATGCAACTATATTCTTGACTAAATGTGATCTAATGCACCAGATGTGATCCTAAATACAGGATATGACTCATGAAAAACTGGATGCGATCTTATGATGGTCTTGTTAGTTTTGGTCAATTTTGAAAAATTTGTTTTTGAAGAGCGTGAAGTTGTTTGTTTCCAGATTGCATCAAGAGGTATCGTGAGACGTGAAAAACACATGTACTCCAGGGTTTGAAATTTTTTGATTGTTTTGAGGAGCTTATCTTTTTAGTGATCTTTTTGACACGTTAAACAATTTTGCATTATTAAGAGGATGAATCAAACACACATCTTTTCCTATTCACTAGGTGGAGGATGAAAATATTTTCTCATTGACTTAGGTACACACTCAAATGCTAATCAGAATACAGCCATCACCAAGCACACAATGGCTCCAATCATGATGCTGTATTAGCCGACTCCAAATGCAAGTGAGGGTACGATATGATGAGCATCTTGGGGTAATTAATTTTTGCCTTGTATAAAGATTATCACCCTTTCAAGGATGAATCAGGTGTTCTTTCAGTTGAATGTGTTGTAGATTATTGGGCAATCCATTCGAAACTGTCCCACATAGAATTACACAAGGAAAAATTGAGGTGTATAGTCCTATGAGTACCTGAATATATATAGTCTCGCAAGCAATATTCAAGTGGCTCCACTCTATATATACCCTAATATGTTCAAGGAATGATGTCAAAATTCCAAGAAAAAAACCAGTTCCATCTTTTGAGGCTTTGGCCTACAAGGAAGCAACTATTTATAGTGAGTTGGAAGGGTCAGCGTAAGACCTGTCCTCACTTGGGTCGTTCCCAGGATATTTTTTCCTCAACCGGCAGGCCCTCTACTATTAAAAGATTGGTAACCAGGATTGACGAGCTTAGGATTTCTAGATTTTTGATTCTTCAAAAGAAGAAGAGCATACTCTCCTAGTCCATGCCATTTTCTCCTCAAACACTTAAAACACAAATTCTTTCCCTTAAGCTATGTTGAGCCTAATTTAATTATTCCTATCTTTAAAAAAAATAGAAAGGGAAAGTTTGTTTTGTTCAGTTAACCACAAGATTTAGTGAGTTTGTGTTGTTCAATTTCTGATCCAAAAGTAATTAAATGATGTATTTGTTCATTGATCCCACATATTTAATGCTTTGTTTTGTTCAATTTCTATCACAAAATGAATTAAATAGTGGGTTTGTTTGTTTAGTTACCCCCGATTTCATTGCAAATGATAAGACAAAATCCGATTTTCTGATTTTTCTCAAGAGGAAAAGAGCATAATATCTAGTTGTTTTAGCAAGTGCGGAGAAATGGTTTTTAAGTGTTTGAAAAGTAGATAAATAGAAGTCAAGATGGAGGGGGTTTGGCAACTTGTAAAAACCACATTAGTATCCTTTTAATCCAACTCCATGAAAACTGCCAAAAAGTACCTGCAAACACTTGTTAAGCTGCAAAAGACAAAAAGCACCACTTGTCAAACTTGTTAGGATTAGGCAAATAAACTAGACAATCTTTTTAACCAAATACGAGCCTAAATCTTACTGAATGTGATATAGTATCCGGGATGCAAGCCTTTTCACCAAATGTGAGCCTTTGCTGACTGAATGTGAGCCAAAACTAGATACGATCCAGGAAATCCCAGATGCGAGCCAGAATTTACGCGATACGATGGCGTATCCGGGATACGATCCTGCAAGATTAAATGTGATTCTGTGATTGAATCTTGAGCCTACAAATTGTCAAAAACATGTTAGAAATGATGCTAAATAAAATTTGTGCCCCATGGTGGGCGCCAGAAATGTGAGTGTGTATTTGGGTACCTGATGAAAATAATACAAACACTCAATAAGTCATTGCATTACTCCAAAAGGGTTAGAAAAGCATGTGAAACCCACTAAAACTGACTTATTTCCTACTAACTAGGAGTGTAATTAGTAACATATCAGCCCTCAGAATATGCTACAAATCAGTGACGAATACAACCTAGCATGAAGGATTTTAGAATAAAACAAACTAAAAGATGATAAAGCATGCAATCTAGCTCTAAAAGATGAAATGAAAACAATGCAAAAGCATGAAATGAAAGATGAAATATGAATTTGATGTTAATTCAACAACATAACAATGTATTTTTGATCTAATGTGAATTCCTCTCAAAATAGGCTTCTATTTATAGAAGAATGGGAGAGAGAGAGGGGGGGGACAAGGTGAATTTATGAGTGAAGGGGCTCATTAATGAAGGTGTAAGAGCCATTAATGCCCAAGGCATTAATAAGACATGGGAGAGACATAGGCTTAATACATCTTTCATTAATAAGGCATTAATGAAGGCCTTAAAGAGGCAAGGGAGGATCTAAGAGGATGGCTTGAGAAAGTGGACCTTAAGAAAGTCAAGCTTGAGAAAGTGGACTTTCTCAAGTGGGTTGAGTTGCTAATCATTCCTTAATGGAATGTGACAACATTAGGAGGTGGGTTAGAGTAGAATTTAGGATTAGGATTAGATTAGCAAGGGTGAATGGGTTGAGAAGCGTTAGAACCCAGGGTAGAAGTGGTTGAGATAGGTTAGGTTGGGGTTTAGGGGAATATTAATAAATGAAATAAACTTATTTAATTCATTTAAAAATATAGGAATTAATTATTTAAATAATGAAATTGTTTTTTAATAATTAGGAGACTATAGCCATTTTGATTAAATTAAATAGGCTAGGGGAATGGGTTATTTGCAAGTGGGTAATTGATTTAGGGGTTTATTTAATTCCTTTATATTTAAATATTATAGCCATGTTTGATTTTGATAATATTTGATTGGTTGAAATTCATTTAAATTGTATGGCTATAATAGTTAATATAAATCAGTGGTAAAAATCACCTAGGACATTTAAATTGATTTAAAGAATTATGCCAAGCAGTAATAGGGTCGTTTGGACATAATCGAAGGTATGATCACACTTAAGGCAAATAGGGTCCATAGTTAGAACATACCAAATTTAGGTGGTTACAGTAACGAGTCCACTACACAAATCTTTAATGAAAGTTTTGAAAGTAGGAAGAGTAGTATTGGTTAATCTCAAAATAGCATAAGCAAGTGAAACATGAAGATTAACAAACATGATGAAATGGATGATGCTTTCATAGAGATCATAGGTATTATAAAGAGATGCTAAAAGAAGCATAATAAGAAAAATAGCCATACACCAAAAGATCTTCATAATGAATGAGATGCAAGAAGTGTTTATGTATTTTTATGAATATATATATATATATATATATATATATATATATATATATATTGTATTTTATAATGCAAGAGCATAAAAGAAAACTAATTTAATATGTATGCAAGAGCTAATGTGAGAGGCAAAGCATCTAACACCAACAATAAAGAGTTGTCTATCGCGGGTTCACCAAAATGTAAAGGAAGAAAATGGGGATGATTAATTGTTATAAGGGGTGTTGTGTGTATTTCCTTAACCTTTACATTTAATTTGTAATTTTTATGGATGTGATATTTTAATGTGATTAAGCATGTAGGGGGGAGGAAGATAAGATGTTCCTCTTTTAGCCCCAAATGCACAAATGAAAGATCCGAATTGATTAACCCTAAAGAAGGATCAATACACAAGTGAATCAATCATTTGGAAATGAGAGAAAGGAAGAAGATCTTAAATTTTATTTTATAATTAAAGAGATATGATATATAATAGTAACTGAAAAGGATGAGAGGAAGTAATAACCTTAAATAATTAAAGATCAAAGAATGCTATTTTCTGGGGTCTGTACTCTATTTCTGGAAAATCTGAAGTATGATCCTGAAAGGAAATGTAGAGATGAACAAAACCTAGAAATATTTTTTTGATCCAACATCGTATTATGAAAAAGGTTGACCTTGACCCACTAATCTCACCACTAACCCAATAAGCTTGACCCTGACCTACACAGGTCTGACAAAAAATCTGTTTGCGGATCTTGATAGTTTGCTGGGGTATCCAAATATGAGTTCAAATCTTCAATCCTGAACCTGTGCCTACAAGAAAAAAAGATTTTTTTGTTGGGGGGAGGGGTTTACCTTAGTCAACCTTGATTTAGGAATTAACCTTGAAATCAGTAAAGTATAGAATGCTAGCAAGTAGTAGAATTGGATCTAATAATGAAGCTATGATATTGAATAGATATGCAATTGTAATTCAAATGTAAGAAAGTATGTAAATATGAAAGCTTGGACTCAATAGAAACCATAAACCTCCATAATTGTATGCTTGAAATACACCTTGAAGAGATGATGAAAGAGATTTTGAGGATGCACAAAGGATTTTGAAGGAAAATCACACCACCATGATGCCTAGATCTAGGGTTTGAATGATGAATCTTGAATGCTTGAACCAAATCCATTCAAAGGCTTGAGAACAATAGATGCTTGAACGTTTTGCTTGATAATGCTTAGAATCTATCACTTCTTACTTGGTTGATGGTTAGAGAAAATGAGAGGAGAAAGCTTCCTTTTATATGAAATTAGGGCACAATATTCTAAGGAGGATGACATAGGAGAATTATATTCCAATTAGACCCATGCTCCTAGAAGACGACCTATATTAAACATAATTTAGGATTTGCCACTTTGGAACCCAAAACAGCCAACCTGGAAGTGAAAAAGATGAATTTATGATGACCTCTAGAAGCTGACAAGTTTCCAGATTTGGAAGGGGGACCCAGGTTAAGGTTGAGGTCAACCCTAACCTAGGTCAAGGTCAAGTTCAACCCTGACCTAGGTCAAGCTTGAGGTAGACCTTGACCTAGGGGGTTAGAACCCATGGAAAAAGTGCCAGGTGGGATAGAAGGTGACTAGAGAGGCCCAATCAGGGTCCTAAATAGGAACAGAAGTAGGAGATGATGCAGAAAGGAGGGAACAATATGATGGTGGTCAAAAAAATAACCTAAGGAGTGATAAATGTTCTTAACATAGAAGTGCTTCCATTTTAAGATGATATAGATACATCTTTTATTTTTAATTTTTTAGAATTTGACACTGCGACAACGTGGTTTTCACCGTCAGTTATTTTCTTCTTTTTATTTTTCAATTTGTGATTGAGAAACTTGATATCCTCCTATGACATGTTCACACTCCTTGTATTGGTGGAAGAAGGGTAAGGTTCACAAGCATTTGGATAGAAATCCAAAGTGTAGTCATTAGGGAAGTTGAGGATAGGAGTAGGATCTGTATTAGTCCAATCAATTAGGTCTGGGTTTGTTAAATACAAGGAGTTAGATCTTGGGAAGGAAAAAATCATGTCATTGTCAAGACTATTAACTGACATGACATGTTCTGTTAAGTCTATTTCATCGATGTTTAGATTAATAAGAGTTAGATCATCATTATAAAAGTCATCATTAGTTATATGTGGACCAAAATCTAGTGACTCATTAGTGGAACCTTCATCTTCATCTCCCTATAGAAGGAGGCTCCTAGCTTGTAGCCTCTGAATTTCTTCTAGGTCTAGGAAAATACCAGCTTCTTCATCAATAAGTTAGGGAAGGAATACCTCCTCTACTACATGAACATCAACATTGTTAGGAGTAGTGTTAGAATTCTCTATGTGTTTTGATGGATCCGCAAACATGTGAATCACATTTATTTCAAAGTCCTCCATAGAAACAAATAGATCATCCCACTCATAATCATGAAAGTCTATTATTTCATCATTAGACCTGTTCAAGGATTCAACAATAGTTACCTGATGTACTCTATTATCCACCTATAGATCAAAGTGTGGTAAGTCAAGGATATGTGAAACTGTGACTAACTATCCCCAATTAGGATGTGCATCCTATTGTCGGGGTGCACCTTCAGTAGTTTTTGCTATCAATGGCACCTCTAGATTGTCTTATATTATTTATTCTACCTCTTGAATAGTAGTTGGTGTTAACAAAGGGATATGAGTGTCTTTTAGTACCTCAAAGCTAGGTACATATATTTCACCTTGATATTCGAGATTCCCTTTTCCAATATGTAATAATATTTCATAGGACCATTGTTCTAGTTCTATTTCTTCTTCTTTATCACTTCCATTGTCAGAGATCATACTATCCCTTGAAGAAGGGTCTTCAGTTTTATTATTGAAACCTAGCCCTATTTTATCTTTGGTATCCCTGAATTCCATGTGTATAGGTTCAATAAGTCCTTTTCTTTTGTCTCCTAAAGGTCCTTTTCCTTTATATCCCATTTTTTTGAGTAAATCATACCCTTTACCATACTTTCCCAGGGATATTTCCACATGTTTTACCTTTGTTTCCTTGGGTTCCCCCTAGTAAAGCTAGACTAAGACTGCTTTTTCTTCGCTATCATCCCCTTGGGAGGTAGATGCTTTAACCATACCAGTTGGTTTGTGAATTTCTAGATTTTTAGATGTAGTGGGTGTGAAAGATGGGGAAGGTTTCCCATAGGACCTTGGTGACATTGGAAGTTCTATCAATGATGGGGTCATGTCCAGCTTGTATTCTCCCATGCTAGTTTCTTCAAGTTTTAAGGTCTTTCCAAAACCTTTCATAACCATGTCATTTGTAGTCTCAGGTACAATCTCATTTGGAGCTTCCTTGTTATGTGGGACCATACTACCCACCTTAACATTGTTGCAAGTATAATTGGCATCTGCAGGAATTGTCACTTCCACCCCATTATGTGGGAATTTGATACACTGGTGGTAAGTAGATGGTATGACTTGCATTTCATGGATCCAAGGTCTCCCTAATAGTATATTGTAAGCCAAGGGTAGATCCAGAACTTGACATATGACATTCCTTTCAACTAGTCCTATTTTGATGGGTAGAACAATAAGAACTTTAGAGGATCTCTCTTCTTCATCATAAGCTTTGATAGTGATTTTGCTTCTAGAATCAATGGTTTGTTCTGAGAGACCCAGTTTCATGATTAAATTAAGGGTACAAATGTTCAACCCCGCGCCTCCATCTATCAATACTCATCTAACATGGGATTTATGAATTAGGAATTCAATATGAAGGGGTTGATTATGTGGATGTGTCAAGGATTTATCATCTTCTTCAAAAAAAGAGAGGTAATGTGGCACTGAGATGTGATTAACCATTGCTTTGAATTTATCTACATCAAGGTCCTTTGGCACATTTGCTTCATGTAGGGTTAGTTCAAGAATTTCCCTATGCACTGAGGAGATTTTAAGCAACTCAAAAATGTAAATTTGAGTAGAGGCTCATTGTAATTGATCCACCAAGTTATACTTTGCTATAGGAATGGTAACCATTTTTTTTTCTGCTGTTGGTTTAAGAATAGTGACAATGGGTACCTTGGTAGTTGTTGTTGGTTTTGATGAGGAATTAGGTCCTTTGATCATGACTTGTTCTTGACTTGGGGTTACCGTATTGGATTGGGAAGACATGTCTTGAATACCTTTGATAGTGACCACATTAATTAATTTAGTTTTAATGTCTAGCATGTTGATCACATTATCATGTTTAGAGTAGGTGTAGTTCACTTCATTCCCTTTTCCTTTAGGTGCTTCCACTTTCTCATAATTAGGGAATGGATTTTTAAATGCCATATGGTCTTTGTTAGTGGTGTGCCCTTCCACTTTGATATTTCCTCATTCAATAAGGTCGTGGATAACATGTTTGAGTTTAAGACAGTTATTAGTCTTGTGTCCTTTGTTTTTGTGAAAGACACAATAAGAATTTTCATCCCACCATCTTGGTTTGACTTCTACTTCCCATGGTTTGGAATCTAGGATCTTGAGAACTTTGTTGTCCAATAGTGTCTTTAGAATAGGCTCAAGAGGTTCTCCCAAAGGAGTGAATGTTTTTTGAGGTTTGGAAGTCCATGGTTGACCCTTGTTATTTTCATTGTTTGATTTAGGGATTTTAGTTGTTACCTTGGCATCTTTACTTTCTTGCATGCTATTCATTAGATTGAACACCTCGGGTTTAGGTTTAACATTAGACGCATCTACCACTCCATCATTAACACCATTTTTGTTTTGTTTCCACCATTTAGGCTTGTTTTCGGAGTTGGTAGATTTTTTTTCACTTTGGAGAGTGATTTCTCCTTTTTTGACCATGACTTCTTCAATACGGATGGCATTTTTGATCATCCTATCAAATCTAGGGGAATCTTGCATTTTCAATGCATAGTTTAATTCTAGTATCAAGTTATTGACAAAGATTTCCATCTTTTTGGATTTAGGAATAGCTCTTGAATATCTTACAAAGATTTTCCTCCACCTTTGTAGAAAGTGTGTAAAGGATTCGCCAGTTCTTTGCTTAGTGTTACATAGATCCATCATAGTTACATCATGTTGTATATTATAGGAGTAATGCTAGAGAAATCATTGAATTAACTCCTCAAAAGTTTTTACCTTAGGTGTGAGATTTGAGAACCACTCCATGGCGTTTCCACCTAGGATTCCTGGAAAGAGCCTCATTAGGTATGTAGGTCCATGCATGTACTCTATGCTTAGAGCACAAAATTCTCTTGCATGGTCATGTGGATCAGTCTCTCCCATATATTTGTCATATTTCAACATTTCCATGTTGGGAGGAAATGGGACCATATTAATACTCTTATCGAAAGGAAATGGAAAAATGGAGTCCAAAGAGTATTTTGTCTTGGGTTTAACCTTCTCATATTTGAGATTTGCAATCTTAGTTTGCATCAATGTTAGTTGTTTTGTGAGAATAGAGATAGGGGTTGATACCTCTTTTTATTTTAGTTGTTCAACATCATAATATTTAGGTAATTTTACGCCAGTGGATGCTAGATGGAGAAAGTATTTCTCTTTATCTTTGCAAATTATCTTTTCCAATGTCTTTTGGAATTTCTTACTTTGTTTGAGTTTATTGTATTCTTCTTCAGTGATGTCTTCCTCACTATCTGAACCAAATAAAGGACGGTCAATTTTTTGTTCTTCTTCACCATCTCTATCTTTGTGTTTTTGGCGTTTATCATTGTCATATTCCTCAAAAGCCTCACTCCATTCAAAGTGGGTCTTTCCATTTTGGGGGAATCTAAATCAAACAGGGAACTAAGAGATGTTTCTCCTTGGTGAAAGTGTAGTGATCTTGGAGGTACTTCTAATTCTTTAGAAGTGTACTTGTTGCATCTTGTGTTAACCATGTATTTGTATCTCAACTTTGTCAAAGTTTCCTGATAGTGTCAAGTAGAGTCTCAAATCATTCAAGTGAGTGTCTAGGTAAAAGTGTCATTTGTGTTTTGGTGGAATTAAATGATTCCAATGTCAAAGGGTTAGAATGCCCTGATTGTGAATTGGGAATCAAGTTGTTTTGAGAGATCAATAGACCACATGTATTGAGACTGGTAGTGAAAAACCGACAGGACATGCAAGGTAGACATTTTAAAAAGTGTTTTGAAATAGTAACAGGGAGATCAAAAAAAGCAATAGGGACAGACTAAAGGGCCAAAAGGGTATCCAAATAAACTAAATTTCTCTGAGAGGCAACTATGCAAGTGCCCACTATCCTAGATGTGACTTTGTGTGTGCGAGATTTTGCAAAACCAGATGCGACCCTAAGTATCTTGAATGTGACCTTTCTCCCTAAAAATGATGCAGGATTTACCAAGTGTAATCTTGCACACTACATGAAAGCTTGCACAACCAGGTGTGAGCCAGGATTGACCAAAAATGACTGTTTTCTTTTATGGAAATCTGGTGTCTAATTTGTCTTGAAGTTCATGAAATTTTGTCTAATAATAGGTTGTTTTTGAGTCTTTCCAGTGAGTGAAAAATATAGCATGTAGCCAAAGGATTGAATTTTGTTGCTTGTTTGGATGATTTATCTTGTTAATGATCTTTCAGACACATTCAAGCAGATTTACATTGTTAGGGGTGAATAGACACATTCTTACACCATTTTTTCTAAGTAGAGGATGAAAATCCTTGCTCATTAACTTAGGTACACACTCAAATCCTAATCAGAATATGACCATCACCAAGAAAGAAATGGCTCCAGTCATGATGCCATATTAGCCGACTCAAAATGCAATTGAGGGCATGATATGACAAGTGTCTTGGGGCGATTAATTTTTTCCTTACACAAGGATTATCACCCTTTCTGGGATGAATCAGGTAGTTTGACTACAAAGTTTGTTGTTTATGATGGGGCAATCCATTTCAAACTGTCTCCCATAGAATTGCACATGGAAAAATTGAGGCGTATAGTCCTATGAGTACTCAAATAGGTGTAGTCTCACAAGAAAGATTCAAGCAGCTCCATTCTACACATACCCAAGCATTTTCAAGGAATGATATCAAAAATCTAAGAACAAAATCGACTCCATCTTCTGAGGCTTTGGCCTATGAGGAAGAAATTATTTATAGTGAGTTGGAAGGGTCGGCGTAAACCTATCCTCATTTGGGTCATCCTGGGAGATTTTCTCCTCAACCGGTAGGCCCTCTAAAGTTTAATAAACATACAAAGGATTGGCGAGTGTAGGATTTCTAGATTTATGATTCTTTGAGAGAAGAAGAGCATAATATCCTACTCCATGCCATTTTCTCCCAAAATTATGTCAAGCGAGGTTCTTTCCCTCAAACGTTGTCACTCAAAACTCAATCCCTCATATCAAGTTTTTGATTCGCCCACTTGGAAGGAAGAGAAAATCCCCTAGTGAGACTAAGTAGTAAGCTTGAGTTTGATTTTAAGTTCCTATTTTAAAAAAGCACAAAGTATTTGAAAAAGCAAATTTTGTGTTTGTTCAATTTCCCCAAATTAGGTGATTGGCTTGTTCATTTACTTCTCCAAATTTAGACAATGAATTTTCTTTGTTCAAATTTTCCACAAGATTTAATGCTTTGATTGTTCAATTACTTTGTCCAAAAGGGAAATTTAAATAATGATATTGTTCAATTATTCCCACAATAGTTTAGTGATTTTCTTGTTCATTTACTATCCCCAAAATTAAGATGATTTGTTTGCTTTGTTCATTTACCCCAAATTCCTTTCAAGTTTTAAATCATCATTTGATTTTCTAAATTTCCTTGAAGGAAAAGAGCATACTTATCTGATTGATTTAACAAATGAGTAGAAAATGTTCTTAGTTTGAAAAAAAAAAATTTTGAGGTCAAGACAAGGGAATGGAAACCTACAAAACCACACATTAGGAATCCTTCTCCAACTCTTTTAGCCCTAAAAACAATCTGAAAACATGGATTAAGCTGTGAAAATATCAGAGACAACAAGTAGTCAAATATTAATGGTTAGGATTTTTTAATCTGCAAGTTCAAAGACTAGATACAATCCTAGATTCCCTGAATATGAACTTGTTTACCAAATGTGAGCCTTTACCAGATTTGACTCAAGATATCTAGGATGTGAGCCTAGATTCTATGATGCAAGGGCGTATTCTAGATGAGAGCCTTTACCACCAAAAATGAGCCTGTACCTGAAACCTGAGAGGACAAATTAGTTGAAAATGGATGTAAAATGAGGTAGAATCTGAAATCCTGCCCCACGGTGGGCACCAGAAATGTGTGTGTGATTTTATGCATCTGCTAAGAAGGACACAACACTTCAATAGATCATTATATTAGTGAAAAATCATTAAAAGCAAGGGTTTCATATAAATCACTAAAACTGATCTATTACTTCCTATCTAGGAGGAGTTTGAAGAATGCAATAATCATATCCTCAGATTATGCACAAATCAGTGACCATATACAACCTAAGAATGAAAGATTTGAGTAAAAACTAATCTAGATATCCAAGAAACATGCATACTAGATCTAAAAATGAAGATAATGACAATGCACAATAACAAAGGTAAGATGCAACATAGATTCTTAATAATCTCAACAGCATAACAATGCTTTCAGCTTTAAAAATTAAGGGCCATTTATGCTCAAAATTCATCCTATTTATAGAATAATTTGAGGGTGAGAGGAGAGAGGAAGCCATTAATGAAGGTGTAAGAAGCATTAATGGTGGATGTAAGAGGCATTAATAAGGGGATTATTAATGAGGTATGGGTGAGGGGAATATGCATTAAATGAGAGCATTTAAGAGGCATAGTGAGGGTTTAAGAAGCATGGGTGAGGGTTTAAGGTCAAGCTTGAGAAATTTGACTTTTGGGAGTGGGTTGAGTTCCTAATCACAAAATTAGGAATGTGACATTATTAGGAAGGGGGTTAGAGTGAAATTAAGATTAGGATTAGGCTTAGCATGGGGGGAATAGGTTGGGATGGGTTTGAACCCAGGGTTAAGGTGGTTGAGGTAGGTTAGGTTAGAGGGAATATTAATGAAATAAATTATATTTAATATATTCATTCAATAATAGGGAAATTAATTATTTAATCTTTTGATTGATTTTGATAATTAATTAGGACTATAGCCAATTAATTAGATTAATTTAGGCTAGGGGATAGGCTTTTGCAAGTGATGAGGTATAATTAGGATTTCATTTAATTCCTTTTAAGTTAATTACCTTAGCCATGTTTTGATTTGAATTGATTTGATTTGATTGGCTAAGGCGATTAATAAAATTTAGTGATTAAATCACATAGGCATTTAAATCTGATTTGAATGAATTATGCCAACCGATTGAAGAGTTGTCTTGACATAATTGGGGGTATGATTTACACTTAGGAAAAATAGGGTCTATGGTTAGAGAAGACCAAATTAGGGTGGTTATATTTTCCCCTCTTTGAATTGATGTGCGAGCAGCGTATTGATTCAAAGAAAGTTTTTGATGTTGACTTTAGAACGTTTGAGAATTTTTCTCATGATCGAAGGAAATGTCTGATGAGATCAGTCTCGCACTTGATTGAACTAAACTGATAGAATTGACTTTGAACTTGATTTAACAAAGGTCAATAAGCAAAGATATTTAAAGATACCAATTTTGAACTTGGTTGTTGTCCAAAGATTGATAATATTGATTTTGAACTTGGTTGTCATCCAAAAGTCAGTATGAAGTTGCCAGGAGCTTAATAAGGATCTAAGAAAAAGTAGACATAAGATATCCATGTTGTGAGAACCAAAACCTTCAATCCAACAGTTCTGACTTAGTTAAGGAGCTGTCATGCCTTTAGTTTTTTGATAACGAAGTCATTTTAATGTTGTTTCGAGCAAGAATTTGATTTGATGATAGTGTGATCATGAGAGGACAAAGTAGCCACCAAAAATGAGCCTATACCTGAAACCTGAGATGACAAATTAGTTGAAAATGGATGTAAAATAAGGCAAAATATGAAATCGTGCCACACGGTGGGCTCCAAAAATGCGTGTGTGATTTTATGCACCTACTAAGAAGGACACAACACTTCAATAGATCATTATATTAGTGAAAAATCATAAAAAATAAGGGTTTCATATAAATCACTAAAATCGATCTATTGCTTCCTATCTAGGAGGAGTTTGAAGAATGCAATAATCATGCCCTCAGATTATGCACAAATCAATGACATATACAACCTAAGAATGAAAGATTTGAATAAAAACTAATCTAGATATCTAAGAAAAATGCATACTAGATCTAAAAATGAAGATAATGACAATGCACAATAACAAAGCTAAGATGCAACATAGATTCTTAAGAATCTCAACAACATAACAATGCTTTTAACTCTAAAAATTAAGGGCCATTTGTGCTCAAAATTCATCCTATTTATAGAATAATTTGAGAGTGAGAGGAGAGAGGAAGCTATTAATGAAGGTGTAAGAAGCATTAATGGTGGATGTTAGAGGCATTAATGAGGGTAGCATTAATGAGGTATGGGTGAGGGGAATATGCATTAAATGAGAGCATTTAAGAGGCATGGTGAGGATTTAAGAAGCATGGGTGAGGGTTTAAGGCCAAGCTTGAGAACTTTGACTTTTGGGAGTGGGTTGAGTTTCTAATCACAAAATTAGGAATGTGACATCATTAGGAAGGGGGTTAGAATGAAATTAAGATTAGGATTAGGCTTAGCATGGGGGAATAGGTTGGGATGGGTTTGAACTTTGAACCCAGGGTTAAGGTGGTTGAGGTAGGTTAGGCTAGAGGGAATATTAATGAAATGAATTATATTTAATATATTCATTCAATAATAGGGAAATTAATTATTTAATTTTTTGATTGCTTTTGATAATTAATTTGGACTATAGCCAATTAATTAGATTAATTTAGGCTAGGGGATAGGCTTTTGCAAGTGAGGAGGTATATTTAGGATTTCATTTAATTCCTTTTAAATTAATTACCTTAGCCATGTTTTTATTTGAATTGAATTGAATTGATTTGATTGGCTAAGGTGATTAATAAAATTTAGTGATTAAATCACTTAGGAATTTAAATCTGATTTGAATGAATTATGCCAATTGATTGAAGAGTTGTCTTGACATAATTGGGGGTATGATTACACTTAGGGAAAATAGGGTCTATGGTTAGAGTAGACCAAATTAGGGTAGTTATAGAAATAATTTCTAAGCCGATCAAATACAAACTCAAGAACATCTAGGTGATCTTCACTTTTGATAGATTTAGCTGGTATATCATGCACATAGTCTTTAAGAATCTTATGGATCATATCGTGGAAGATGGCCATCATAGCGCATTGATGAGTTGCCCCTGCATTTTTCAAGCCGAAGGGAATCATGTTATGGAAAAAGGTACCTCAAGGGGTTGTGAATGATGTCTTATGCTAATATTCTTCTTTGATACAGATCTAATTATATCCCGAAACACTGTCCATGAGAGACAACATCTCATGTCGATCGATAAGAGCAATGATTATGTCAATATTGGGCAAGAGGAAATAATCCTTTGGACATGCCTTGTTAAGATCCCAAAAATCCATGCATATTCTGATTGATTTATCAGGTTTAGATACTGGCACCATGTTGGAAATCTACTCTGAGTAATCAATGGCATGAACGATTTTGCCCTATAGCAATTTCTCCGATTCTTCTTTGACTAATAGTGCAACCTTAGGATGTATTTTGTGAAGTTTTTGTTTTACTAGCTTGACATTTGGATCCAAAGCCATGTGGTGTACCACCAAGTTTGGGTATAATCCAGGCATGTGAGAATAAGACCATGAAAATTTATCAATGTATTCCCATAGGAGAGCCATGAGAGCTATTTCTTCTGCTTCAGTCAGAGATGCTACAATGTAGGTGATGCTAGGATTTTCCTCTGTACCTAGATTGATGGGTTTTGTTTCTTTGATGAAGATCGATGACTACTCAGGTCTATAATTACAGATAAGAGGAAGAGGAGGGTCTTCATCCTCTGGTGCCTTAGAGAGGTTTTCACCAGTGGATACACTATTTTTTTTTACTTTTTGCGATCAGATAGTGCCCCAAACAAGTTTTCACTAGGGGATCAATTTTTCTCTTTTTTTTTAATCTTTGTTTTCTATTTCATTTTTGTGGCTGAAGGACTCCTCTTCCCCAAAGTATGCATTTGGATCTAATTTGTACACATAGGCTGATTCATGCCCCCAGTCAAGTTCTTGTTCTATAGCTCCCATGAATCTTAGGAGTGCTTCCTTGATTTGGAACTCATCAATGTGTACGATGATAGGTTGGTCCCAGTCAATGAGCTCGGTATGGACAAGGGGAAGGTCAATGAAGTTGATGGCTATTTGATGGAGGAAAAAATTTCCCAGGAAGGTTTTTTCATCGAGGACATCATCATAGGCTTTCACAATCTTCTCTTCAAGGATGTGTTCAACTTCAACATTTCACCCAGGGGATTACCATATGCATAGATGTTTTCATTGGTTCCCCCAGTTGTGGCAGAGTCCATACAAAGACCCAAGTTATTTTCTTGCTTGGTGGGAACAAAAGGATCTTTCATGCTATTCTCTTTGCAAACTAAGCCTCCTCCTTGATAGTTCCACTTTTCTATAACCAACTTGTGAGTTGAAGGATATTTTCCCTTGAAGTAGTTGAGGAAACCCTTGTTTGGTGGTGGTCAGTCCTTATAAAGCCACTGGTTGATGTTAGTGGCCATGTCTTGGCCATTCAAAGTTCCATGGGAAATGAAGGTGGTAGAGTCCAATTGTTTTTGGTCTTGTCATGCTTGGATTAGGTGAATGACCTTGACTATGTGGGTCAGATGGTAGCGCTCCCACTATGAAGGCGTCTGATAAAGTGTACTCCCCACAACCTTTATTGTTGATCTTGACTGTTGAAAGGGTTGAGGAAAGGATGTTCTCTAGATTTCGATGGGTTTGAGAGGAATTGGCAAAAGACGTTCCAATGTCAATCCTAAGACAATGATTGGAATGTGGGAAAGAAGCTTCCAATGCACAACAGTATGTGAAGGGTTGGGGGTCTGTGTGGATGGTGACTTTAGTGCCATTATGTGGAAATTTTATGCATGAATGGATGGTGGATGGGAAATCCTACATAGAATGGATCCAAGCATGTCTGAGGAGGATGTTAAAAGGAAGGTCAATATTAACAAAATGACATATCGTATCCTAGACTGCAAGGCCCAGCTGAATGGGAAATGAAATGGTACCTTCTAATGTTCTTTCCAAGTTGTAATATGCCTTGATCATGATAACATTGTTCATTATGTCTGCTTCAGTATATCCCAATTCTTTAATGAACTTTAATGTACATAGATTAAGGGCCAAACCATTATCTATCATGACCCGTTTGATGGCAAAGTCGTTAACCATGATGATGATACGAAGGGGGAGATTGTGGTATGGTTCAACTTGGGGCATGTCGGTTGGATTGAAAGAGACTTCGCAAGAGGTGGATAGGTGGCCCATAAGGTTATGGAATTGTGCAAGATCAATGTCGTTGGGGATACGAGATTCTTGTAGGTATTTTTTGCGGATCTCTTGGTGGACAGGAAAAGTGTGGAGAAGATCCAAGATAGAAATTTGTGCAGGGGTATTCCCTAGGTGTTCTAGTAAATTGTATTGTGCTCCAGAAGGAGGATCAACACTAGCACCTGTGACCATAATTATTCCTCAGCAGGTGGTAACCACACAGTGGTTGTCCACACCCTTGATATAGATGATTTTAACCAAGGGTTCAACTTGGGAGATGCAACTGATGAGCTGATCATAATTGATGTATGCAAAAGTTTAATCTTTCTTATTAGCATTGTCTCCTTGTTTTCCCTTCCCTGTGTTAGGGGGTGGAGGAGGATTGGCAGGGCCTTTGCCAGTGTCATATTGAGGAAACATGTTTTGGTAAATTTGCAGATTGGAATTTGGTGAGGGTTGATTTGGTGCATCGATAGTGATCTCCTCTTTGTCTATGAGATCCTGAACATAATTTTTGAATTTCATGCACTTTGTGGTTGCGTGACCCTTAACACGGTGATATTCACAATACTCATTATTCCTATACCACAAGGGTTTTGGTGCTGATTTGTCAAAGGGTTGTGTGTGTGGTTACACAATTAGATTGGCCTTAGCCATCTTCCAAAATAAAACATTTATAGATTCACCCAATGGGGTGAATGTGCACTTTTAGATGTTTGTTTTGTCCCTGGGGGACGGATATAGCATTTGTTTGATTGGTAGGATATTGGAAATTGGTTTGAAAATTTTCCCTTGGAGGGGGATATGATAGAGTGCTTTTTTAGGTAGTAACATGTTGGTATATAGGTTGTTACTGATATGTAGGTTTTTTTTGATAAGCAGAATGTTATTGATAAGTAGGTTGTTGTTGATAAGTAGGTGTCAATTGCTGGTATGCAGGAGTGGGTGCATTAGGTCTGGTGATGACAATATGGACATGCTTGGTATTAGTGGCACCATTAGTCATGATGATCTTATTCTTTCTCCAGTAGTGAGATCTATTATTTTTAGTTCTATCATGACTCATCTCCTTATACAACTTGATAGTTCCATCATCTATAATACCCTTTTTGAGGTCCATGCATTTTCTGTAGGTTTATTGATATGTCTAAAAACAATTCATGAAGACATGATGTGCCAATTAGGGTGTAGATTGTTAATGAAAATTTTGACTAGATGTTTTTCAGGAGGTTGATAAGATAATCGGGTAGTAAGGCCTTTCCATCTCTGGAGATAGTCTGCTAGGATTTTGCCTCCTTTTTTCTTGGAATTACATAGGTCTAGGAGAGATAATTCACTTTTGACAAGATGCGCATATTGGGTCACAAATTTTTATGACAACTTGGCAAAGGATGTGATCGAACCATAAGGGATCTTGTAAAACCATTCAAGAGTCGATCCTCACAGGATTTTTGGAAAGAGGCATAGGAGGAAATTATTTTTGTATGTGACTTCTTGACATGCTGTGTAAAATTATTTGACATGGCTAGTAGGTTCTCCCTTTCCCCAATACTTGTCAAATTTGGGAGTCTCAAAATGCTTGGGGAAGGGAACTATTGTGATGGATCAACCAAAAGGGTAGGGACACACTTCTTCAAATTTGAACATTTTTGTTTCAGTCCTAGATCGGAGCTCCTTGAGAGAATTCTTCATTTCTTCCCACTCTTGGTTGACTGGTGGAGGAGGCAGTCCTCCCATCATGTTGGATCTCGGTGCGTGATATGGGTCAAAAGACACCGGGGAATAAGGAGGATTTTGTGGAGGATATTGGGGGGTGTGATAGGGAGATTGATGGATTTTCTATAGAGGTGGAAACTATGGTTGAGGGATGTACTACTACTGGTAGTGTGCTTGTACTTGGTGAGGCATCTGATAAGTAGGAGGGACTTGGTTTGGCCCCGCATAAACTAAAAGAAGGGTTGCATTATGCATGGGATAGTTGGTTTGCACGTGAGTGCTCCTAGTGGGAGGAGCGAGGTAGTTGGTGTGAGAAGAAATGATGGGATGCTAAGGTAGGACAACTTGGGATGCTATAGATAGAGGCATGGCCAAGTAGTTGGTGTAAAATGGTAGCTGTTGTTGGGTAGGTTGCACAACGGGCTGTGCAACAAAGGGGTTGATGAAGGGTTTTTGCACTTTGGAAGTGGAAGGGTTTGCATTACTAGATTGTGTTGGTATCCCAAGTGCATGCATCATAGCTTGAGAACAGCCCCAAGCAAAGGATGAAGTGTCTTGTGTAGTTTGGCCAGCTAGAGGAATCTGCTGAGAGGTTGGTGGATTGTTTGTGTTTGCACAAGCGATGGGAAGAGTGGTGCTGAGGCAGGCTGAGTGACTACTGATTGGGCATGAAATGTGGGCCCTAACAAAGAGGAGGGCTGGTTGGAGGTGCTCACGGTGAATGACATGCTAGTAGTGAATTGTTGTTGGGGAGGTGGCTGGTTGGAAGTGCTTACAACTTGCATGATGTGTGGTTGTGAGGCAACTGGCTGAACATAGACTAGTTGAGCAATTATGGTTTGGATGATGGTTGATTGAGAAGAAATGGGTTGAGTAGGTTGGGATTCTTGGATTGGTTGTGATGGTTGTGAGACCAGGGGTCCCATGATAGAAATTGGTGTTGGTGTTGCGATTGTGTGCACTATGGTCTACGTAGCTATTGGTTGAAGTGGATGGGGGATAAGGGATCCAACTTGGGATGATCTGAATCATGGATAAAAAATCTCTTCCACCATGGGATGAGAAAATTCAGCTAGGATGTTCAAAGATAGTCCAACTCACGGTGGCATAATCCTAGATGGAAATTGGATTCCTTCTTGTTGGAAGTTAGCAAGGATGGTGTGGATATTATGCCTAATGAGGGTGCTGACCATTTGCGCATGTATAGGAAGGCTCATGAATGCTTCTATGGTACTTTGAGTAGGGGCCTCATCAGGGTCAACCCATATGTGTTTTTTTGACGCTTGATTCTGAGGGTCAAAGGAGACCATGGCGTTGTTATGGTCTATCGTCAGATCAGATGAACTAGTGACATAATTGGTGCCCACATATTTCCTCTTCTTGGATCTAGTTTCGGGTGGCATCAAATGGATGTTAGTAAAGAAATGCAATATGCTAATGTAGTTTCCTATGGATGATATGCAAGATGCCTAGGATGAAAGTTTAGGGGATGATGCTAAATGATGAAATGATATCCTAAAGACCTAGGATGATTTTATGTAATAATTATTATGAGTTTCTTTCCCTAATGTAAATTTGATGATGGTGTCAACCCAAGACAGACTTATGGTCTTCAGAAGATGACATTCTTTGTTGATACAAACCAACCTTTTTCTTAAGGTGATGAGGTCACAAGGAAAAAGTGGGCTATCCTAAGCAATGCTTAGCTAAGGAAGCCTAGAAAGGATTTGGATTAAGAAGTGGGTACTTATGCAACTCAAAAGATGTGACACCAAGATTGGATTTGTTTTGGATTTTTATATTTTTGGATTTTGATTAAAATTGATTGGGTAATGCTGGATTGGATACTTGCTATGATGGTTGGATTAAGAAACTCCTAGGGATGAGGATTAAAATGAGGTTTCTAAAATGCACGCTAAAATATCATAAGAAGAGGAGCAACCGAGTGATGTAGCAATGTGCCTACTAGTCATATTGTTTTAAGCTAACAAAGGCGTCGTTCATGTTATACTTGCTTCTAAAACATGCATTCTTGTTGTTATAGAAAACCTTATTGTATTTTATGCATGATTGGATCTCTTATTTGATAGAATCAAGGATGTTTTGGTATTCTTTGGCCTTGTGAGTGGTTTCCTTTTGTTCTCTGATCATAGGAGGTATTGAAGTATTCACTCTTTTATGTGTTCCCAGATTTGACATGCCACATGATTAAATGTTTGCAATTGGAAAGTTTTTTGTTGTTGGTAAAGGTCTTGATTGTGTTTTTCAATGGAAAGAACAATGTTCAAATCACACATCAAGGTAGTGATTGTGCTAAGTATACCTTGAGTCAAACACGGTCATTGAAATGTTGAAAAAGTCCAACAAGGGAAAAAGCAACCTTGAGGAGCGGGGGATGTGTGTGTAACCTTTGATAATGTTAAACAAGCAAAATCCTACCTAAGGAAGTTGGCTGAGTGTCAAAATATTTTCCCACACTAAGTATTCCTTCACCTCAAACAAAGTTATATTGGCTTTGGCCAAGACTAGGCACGTTGTGGGTTTTGAAAGAGACTCAATGCTCGAATTGCATAAGTCCTCTCATGCCACAATCAAGCTTTGAATGCCCCTGGGAATACATATGTTGGGTGTAGATTCTTCAGGTGATCTAGGTAAATTCCACTTGGATCAATCCTTGCACAAAGATTTGGACAATTTTGGAGGTAGATCAGGTGGGCTTCTATTTTAACTAGTGTTTAGTAAGGTCATCCGCTCATGAATACCCCTTGTAGTTTTGCAAGAGAAATTAAGGAATATAGCCCTAGAAGCACCGAAAATGTGTAGTCTCATAAGTGAGATTTAGACCTCTTGGCCCTACACAAGTTTAATGTACCCCCCTTGCAGTCTTGTAAACAAGATTAAGACCATGAAGGCCCTATAAGCGCCCAATTGAGAGTTGTCTTGGCTAGCAAGATTAAGGAAATGAGGCCCTAAAAATTAGGAAGCATTAGAGGTAGAAAATATTCATGTCTTCTCTCTCTTTGGATTGGAAGAAGGTTTTTATTATAGTGGGGTAGAAGTAGCCCTGTTCACTCATTCCCCACTTGGGTCGTTCCCAAGAGATTACTCCCTTGGCAGGCCCTTTAAAGGTTTAACTTGAAAATCAATTAGATTAGCGACAAAAAGGGGTCTAGATTTATGATTTTCCCACAAGAGAAAAGAGCATACTCTCCTATCCAGTATCATTTTCTCCACACACACACAAGACAAGCTTAGTTCATTCCCAAAGATTTAATTGTTCAACACAAAGAAAATGTGTCTAGGTTTTTGATCTTCCCAAAAGGGAAGAGAGCATACTACCCTAACACTTATTTTTTATTAGACAAAAAGATCCCTCTAATTAGTCTATGTGCCTAAGAAATCAAAGAAAATGCTAACAAGAATGATCATTTGGTCAATTTAGATTAAGGCAACCTACAAGACAAATGTGAGTAATCTTTTGAATTTGTGTCTTTGGCAAGTGGTGCTGCAACACAACTATTTAGTAGTTTTCAAAAATTTAGCCTTTGAAAAGAGTTATAAACACAAAAACACACAAAAAGTTGTTAGAAAATGATAAATTAAATTCTGACAAAGTGCAGTTGCTGATTCAAGGTGCAGACGTCGATTCAATGTTTAAACCAAAAATGATAGAATACAAAGAATATACCAGAAACCATAGAAAACACAAAAATGCAGTACCATTGGAGACGTCAATCTGTGAAGCATAGATGCTAATCGATGATTTGTCTAAACCGGTGTTTGCGCAGATGCCAAAACACGAACCAAAATTTGTGCAAATGCTATTGTATCTGCAAAAGCCAAAATACACAGCAGGAAAGTTATTATTCTCTCTCTCTTAGTCCTTAAATCAATAAGAAAAACCTATGCTAAGATTGCTCAAACCCTAAAAACTAATATTATTTAATGATTTATCAAGAGTTGTTCCCTTTAATGAAATTTTGAGATTATAACTACTTGTAAAATTGACTTCTTAAAAAAATAGAATGCTAAAACACCAAAAAGTAGCATGAAACATAATAAAAATTGATGAATGAAAGGTTAGGTTTGCAGAAATTTGAAGAAAAATGGCCTAAATAGGAGACGTCAATTCTTGAAGTGCAAACGCCGATTCAGCGTAGATGCTAAATGATGGTTCAGAATGAATCGACATTTGCACAGATGCCTCTATGCAAAACACAGACACCAATTTATAAAATCTGACAGAAATGAGAGAAAAAGAGAGAGAAAAGAGAATGTCAAAGGGATGTGAGTTCCACCGGGCATGCTAGAATGCATACAAGGAAAATATTAGCATGCAACCACTCACAAAAACATGAAATCATTAGAGGGTTAGCATCAAAGTTTCAAATGAGATAAAAGCAAGCATGAAACATAAAAATCATTCTCATATCATCAGATAGAGCTAAAACAAGGTGAACCCAAGAGGATTATTTGAATTTCTCTCTTATGGAGGTGTGAATGTTTTCTCTCAAACACAATATCAAGACTTCCCCAAGTGAAAAATGATTAAGATTGATTCAAAAATGCAACAATGATAAATGAGAGAAGGATTGAAGAACTAGTATGGATCAACTAGTCTCAAACTTCTCCAAATGATTAAGCTAATATGAACTTGAAATGAAAAACAAGAAAGAAAATAAGATTGATTTTACCAAATTATTCTAACATGTAACATCTATGTGATTTAATCTTGAAAACAATGAAACTAGCAACGAGAAACCCTAGCACAATTCTAGCATAATAACAATAGCACAAATGAGATATGTAAATGCAAGAGAGGAAGACCTCTTTTATATAATTGAAATGGAAATGGACAGTTGAGATTAAGAGGTGGAAGGGATATGAGTTGCTAAGATTGAGGGTTAGGTTGGAAAAGTCAAAGGGGGATTGTGCACATGATTAGAGGTAAATTACCTTTTAATCAAGGTTAGGGTATTTTTAGCAAGAGGTGAGATTTGGAGGGAATAAAGTGGGTTTAAATAAAGTGATTTTATTTAAATAAAGTTTAGAGGAATTTTAGATTTATGGAGGGATTTAATAAATATGAATTTATTAAAAGGGGGATTTTTGAGGGGAATATATTTAAATAAAATACATTAGGATAATATTTATAAAATATATAAATACCATAGATGAAACTATTTTATTTATTAAATTAAATAGTTAGATGAATAAAAGAGAATTTAATATTAATAATAATCTTAATATTTTTGGACGTCTACAAACAAATATAACCTGATCGGTAAGATTTACTATTTATCTTTTCTAGAATTTACCAAATAATAGTAAATAAACTTAGTCTTAATCGACCAATCCAGTTTCACTAGTGTGTAAACCAAGATATCAATGCAATAAACCATATACACAATTGACAAATAGATTTTAATGTGGAAACCCTGTTAAGGGAAAAACCACTTGGGACCGGTAACTCAAAATTTTTCACTCTTTTGAAGTGAGCTTGGTGAAGAGCCAACCCTGTTATAGGTTACAAACACACTGTTAAGTGAGACCTTGTTAGAGGATTTAAAACTAACAGTTTGTTTTTTGACATAGCGCTCACTATGTTTCCAAGAAGAAAACCTTTTGATACTCTTGAGTATTTCAATACATTGAGGATTGTTAATTCCACTCGGTTAAGAGATTTTCTGAATCAATGGTTAAACTACTACAATAAATGATCTATTCAATAATAAAACTTTAACTTGTAGATATTTAGATCTATTGTTAGTCCAGTAATACCTCTCTGATCAATGTCCACTTCAATTCCTTTGCTTTCTTTCTTTGTTCTTTCTTCTTGGTGAATGCTCTATCCTTTGTTGCTCGATGTTTGCAGAATTCTTTGGCTCTATTCTTAAGCCTGTATGATCAGATCTGTATGAATAATTCTATCTTCACCAGAATATATTCAACATTCCTCTCTTTTCATAATGATTTCCTTGTCTCTTTATATATACATGATTAGCCACTCAATCTTTTTTTTTTGTCGTAGATCACTTCTTGATCCGTAAAACTCACCATTCTTTTCTTTATCCCGTAAAGCTCTACTTTAGTTTTATTCCGTAGATCTCTCCTTGATAACTGTGTGATAAAAATGTGTCACACTTCTATGGGTCATTCCATCCAAAGTTTCTCAAGAATGAGGCCTCAAATATCGACTCATAGCTCTCTAGTCATGGAGTGCAAATGTGTGTAATGGAGGCCCTTAGATTGACCTAGTTAGTGCCCATGCAAGTACACCATGAAATGAGAGATTCAATGTATGAAAATGAGATCTAATCTATATGATTGCAATGCATACAAGGAAATTAATCTAAATGATAACAATGCAATATTAATCTATGAAAGGAAATATGAATCTAATCTACATGAATAGCCATGGATGCAAGAAGAAGAAGACAAGAAGAGAGAAGTTGCAATATTCAAGCTCAAGTGCTCAAATCCTCCTAAATTGCTCTCCAAACCTGCAGCATAACTATATGCACCCTAAAATGGTCGCTTAGACTTTCGGCCCCATTTATTATTTTATCATTTTATCAAATTTTTGAATCAATGCTTTGGAACATTTTCAATTCAAATCAATTTCCTTGATCAAATTGTAATTAATTCAATTATTCAATTATTTCAATATTTCCTAAGGTTTGACCATTTTTATTTAATTAAAA
>MU223483.1:405858-452469 GCA_018584345.1 Thuja plicata
CCTTCCCTACCTACAAGGGGATCTATCGTCAAGAAGAGCTTCACATGTAAAAAAAGAGAATGAAGCCCACTCTCTCAAGATCACCACAAATAGTGTTCATAGGGCCTAATTACTATGTGAAACATATATACAAAAAAGCAAATCTAGGTCCATTTTTAGAGCACCAATTGGAAATGTAATCTATGAAAGCAAGAAAACACTCAAGCTAAACACATGAGATGTTCATTTTATTTCCAAAATCCAAATGTTATAGAGAGAAAAAAAATACCTCAAATCCAATGCAATGCGAATCATTTTGTTGTTTATCCACGCAAGTCCAAGCAATCCTCAAGAACTCTCCAACAAGCAAACAAGATATGCAATATATATTCCACTTATGCAAACCCTAGGGTTAGATCTGAAAATCAATTTTTAGGAGCAATAATAACCAGAAAATAATCCAAATGACAACTCACATCATGCATTGAACCATGTGAAAAATAAGTGAAAGCTAATCATTAAAGACTCTTTTTTTAATTTTGATTTTTGACCTAGTCAACAAGATTGGACCAATATGACATGAATTCAAATCCAAAACCCTAAATATAGAAAAGAGACCCCTGTTAAAAAATAAAGAGCTTTCCAAAAATGTCAGAATTTTAAAAATTATCTTTTCATTTGTGTCCTAGAGAGCCATTTTTCCAAAATAGACCAGTTTTCATAAGTCGACCAAATGAGCTATGATATTGCATCTAAATTTAAAAATCAAAGAATGGACCCCCTGTAGAATTTAAATACCTTTCCAAAAATGTAAAAGTTTATGAAAAATTCACTAATTTGCACCAAAAATTAAGATTTGATGAAAATAAAAGAAAAAAATATAAAAAATTCAAAATACCTTGGAAAATTCTAAAGTTTTTATTGGTACTTCTCTGATATGTCTCCAAAATGCAAAATAAAATTCAAACCGAAACTCCAAGCCATTTAGGAGATATAATCAAATCTTTGAAATTTTAAGGTTTTCATCTCCAAGCAAATCTGCACAAGGGTTAGGGTTGAAAAAATTCAATAAAATAACCATGTAAAGATTAGAAAATCTGATAAAATGAAGGAAAATCAGGAGCATCATGCCACATGGTGGGTGCCAAAAAATGTGTGATGAAAATGTGTCACACTTCTATGGGTCATTCCATCCAAGGTTGCTCAAGAATGAAGCCTCAACTATCAACTCATAGCTCTCTAGTCATAGAGTGCAAAGGTGTGTAATGGAGACCCTCAGATTGACCTAGTTAGTGCCCATGCAAGTACACTATGAAATGAGAGATTCAATGCATGAAAATGAGATCTAATCTATATGATTGCAATGCATGAAAGGAAATTAATCTAAATGATAACAATACAATATTAATCTATGAAAGGAAATATGAATCTAATTTACATGAATATCCATGGATGCAAGAAGAAGACAAGAAGAGAGAAGTTGCAATATCCAAGCTCAAGTGCTCAAATCCTTCAAAATTGCTCTCAAAACCTGCAGCATAACAATGCATAAAAAAAGTTATTTCCAAATGAGAAGGAGAGGTTTCCTTTTAAAGAGAAATGGACGGTAGAGATTAAGAGGCAAAAATCAAAGGCTATGATTAAGAGGCAAAAACCCACCACTTAGGAAAATGTGATAAAAAAGGGATTTTTATTTAATTTATTTCCTTTTTCAACAAAGAGGAATTTAAGTGGGGGTTTTATTTAATTAAAAGCGGGGTTTTCTTTATAATTAAATAAATTAGAAGAATTTTATTTAATTAAATGGGGGAAATTGAATTTAATTAAATAAGAGGAATTTTATTTAATTAAAAGGGAGAAATTTACTTTAATTAAATAAGATAAATTTTATTCAATTAAAATGGAGATTAAATCTTTTAATTAAATAAGATAAATTTTATTCAATCAAAAAGAAAATTAAATCTTTTAATTAGATAAAAATGATTAAACCTTAGGAAATATTGAAATAATTGAATAATTGAATAAATTAAAATTTGATCAAGGAAATTGATTTGAATTGAAAATATTGCAAAGCACTGATTCAGGAATTTGATAAATTGATAAAATGATAAATGGCGCCCATAGTCTAGGCGACCATTTTAGGGTGCATACAATAACTACGCTTTAAATCTCTTCCATTATTTAGTTTAGCAGATCGTTAAGAATAAAGAAATCAATTAGTCAATGTCTAAATATAGCTATTTCCAGCTAAGTAGTTTTTTCATTCTTGAACTTCAGTTATGATCGGTCATCAACTCTAGTTAGCTTGGTCATTGACTTCAGTTATGCTCGGTAAATGGCTCTTGCTCGATAACACTTTCTCATTTACTGTGGTGCTCAGTATACACTGTGAACTTCTCGGTGTTAACTCTCTGTTGGTGTGCATTGTCCATCGGTGTTTACTGTCACTCGGTGTATAAAAAACTTTAATATTTTACCAATAACATAATTTTTGTCTCTTTATATCTTCAAGGTTATGACCAATATGTGTGTGAATAATCATACCATATCAAGTTGACATCAATGAAAATACAATACATTAACTAATTTAATGTCTTGAATTCACTTTGCAGCTCGGTGATCATCAACTTATCATCTTCAAACATTCAATCAGTTATAGCTCATCAATCTCTTCCTTTGGCATTGATGACAACATATTATGAAATATAAATTATAAAATATGCCATAACATACAAAAATTATTGTTCTATAACAAATTCAAATTTCTGAGTCCCAGTAATATTTTCTAGCTTAGATTTGATTCTACCATGTGCTCTCCTTTTCTTCATTCCCTTCAATGGATAGGTGTAGAAATTTTGTCTTCTAATTAGGTCTCTCTCTTTATTGTAGAATATTTTTTCCCTTTTCTGGATATATATGTAATTTTATCTTTCTCCAATTCTCTCCCTTTGATGGATGGTTATTTCATTGAATCTTTCTCTCCCTTTGACAACAATGCCAAAAAAAATATAAAACTTTGTAGTAGCTAACAATATTTTTCTCCATTTGAAGCTTTCTATCCCTTTAGTGGATTGACATTTCATTGTAGTCCATATCTTAGCTTTCATCAACATGATTAATATTTTGATAATGTGTAGGCTGATGCAACCTCCAAGTCAGATCAGTGACTAGTAGACAAGGGTCGAACCCCTAGTCCATTCTTCAGGTACTCAAATGTATTCTTTGGTAACAATTTTGTTAAGATTTATGCTAGTTTTTCTTTGGATTGTACATATTCCAGTATCACCTACTTCTCTTGTACTTGTTCCCTCAAGTAATGATACTTAATAGCTATGTGCTTTTTCTTAGCATGCATTACAGGGTTCTTTGAAATATTTATAGCACTTGTATTATCACAATAGGTAATTTCTGGGTCAAGAATTTCTTCATTCATACCTTTCATCAATTTCTTGATCCATGCAATGTTAGAGAAATTTGTAGAAACAACTACATATTCTGCTTCTACAGTTGATTGAGATATGCATCCTTTCTTTTTACTTATCCATGTGACAAGTTTGTCACCCATAAAGAATGCTCCTCCTATTGTGCTCTTTCTATCATCTAAGTTTCCAGCCCAATCAACATCAATATAAACTTGTAACTCAATTTTTCCTTCTTTATTGTACCAAAAACCATAGACTTTAGTATTCTTCAGATATCTCAAAATTCTTTTAACAACAGTCATGCGTGATTCCTTAGGATTAGTAGACAATCTTGCAACTATACCAACTACATGTGCTATATCTAGTCTAGTGTGTACAACATACATTATTTTTCCAATCATAGGTCTATATAAGGTCTGATTTATCTCGGTTGTTTTGTCTTCATTTTTCAATTTGCATCTGGTTGCCATGGGTGTTCCAACTAGTTTTGAGTCCTCCATATTGAATATCTTCATAGCTTCTTTGATGTATTTGGATTGTGTTATGTAGATGCCTTCATCCTGTTGTAGAATCTATAGGCCAAGAAAAAAATTGATCTCTCAAAACATTGACATTTCAAATTCTTTTCTCATCTCATCAGCAAATGATTTGCATAGCATATTATTACCTCCATAAATGATATCATCAATAAATATCTCAGCAATAAAAGTCTTATCATCAGTATCTCCTTTCAAATATAGATTACCATTGTCACTTGTTCTAACAAATCCAATACTAATGAGATAAGAGTGAAGTCTTATATACCATTCTCTCAGTGCTTGTTTTAATCCATATATGGCTTTGTGTAGTCTACAAACCATGTTCCTCTTTTTAGGATCAACAAACCCTTTAGGTTTTTTAATGTATACCTCCTCTTCTAGTATTCCATTTAGAAATGCAGATTTAACATCCATTTGGTATACTTTGAATCCTTTAAAAGTAGCATAAGCAAGTATAATTATTACTCCTTCTAGTCTAGAAATAGGTGCAAAGGTTTCTACATAGTCAATGCCTTCTTCTTGTGCATACCCTTTGCATACTAGTCTTTCTTTGTTTCTTGTGACTTCTCCATTCTCATTGAGTTTGTTTTTGAATATCCATTTGGTACTAATGACATTTTTGTCACTTAGTATAGTTACTAATGTCCATGTTTTATTCTTCTCAATCTGTTCAATCTCTTCATTCATTGCACTAACCCATTCTTGATTCTCAAGTGCAACATTAACAGATTTAGGTTCAAAATTACAAATCAAACATCTAATGTTAAGAGACTTACTTCTTGTTCTCATTCCAGCTCTTTTTACTCCAATGATCTGGTCCTGTGGATGGTGTCTTCTCACACATTTAGCAAGAATTGGTTTAGATCTTTGTTCTTTATTTTGATCTCCATTCTGATCTTCATTATCACTCAGTTCAACATTGTGAGCATTTTCCCAATTCTCGGTGTGTGCATCCTGTTGCTCAGCTGCATTTTTTTGTCTCTCAGGTAAGATGTTAGGTTCTTCTATGTAGACAAATCTATTGTTATCTTTAGGTTCCTTTCTACCTTCCTCATCATTTTATCAACAAATTCATCCACTTCAACATTTGCACTTTCAATGATTTTGTTAGATGATTTGTTCAGACATTTGTAAGCTTTTCTTTTAGTAGAATATCCTAGAAATATTCCTTCATCACTTTTATATTCAAGTTTCCCATTTCTATCATCTTTTAGTATATAACATTGACTTCCAAAAATTCTAAAGTAACTCACATTTGGTGTGTATCCATACCATAGCTCATAAGGTGTCTTATTGGTGTCTTTCTTGAATTGAACTCAGTTTAGTGTATAGACAACAATACTTACAACTTCTCTCCAGAATGTTTGTGTGATGCCTTTTTCAATCATCAGTGTTCTGGCACAATCATCAATTGATCTATTTCTCCTTTCAACAATCCCATTTTTTGGTGGTGTTCTCGGTGCAAAAATTTGTCTTGAAATCCCATGCTCATTAAAAAAGTTAATGAATTCATCAGAAATAAATTCTCCTCCTCTATCCGATCTTAAACATTTCGATTCTTTTCCACTTTGTTTTTCAACTTTTTCTTTATACCATTTGAACATCTTAAATTCTTCAAATTTATCTTTTAATAACATAACAATCAGCATCCTAGAATAGTCATCAACAAATAGAATAAAGTATCTATCACCATAATAGCTCTTTGTTCTCATTGGTCCACATAAGTCAGTATGTACTAACTCTAGAATAGCATTATATGTGTAGGTTTTTCTTTTGAAGCTATACTTTTTTATTTTTCCCATTTGACGATTCTTGCACATAACATTGGTGGGTTTTGAAATACTCGGTAAGCCTCTTACTTTTATTTTCTTACTTATCTTAACCATGTTGTTAAAGTTCACATGAAATAACCTTTTATGCCACAACCAAACATCTTCATTTCTAGAAAATAAACAAGTGGTTTCAATATCATCAAGATAGAATAGATTACCTTTTATTTGTTCACCAGTACCGATAAACTTTCCTTTTTCATTATAGATCATTGCCTTTTTGTTCTCAAATGCAACTTGGTGTCCTGTGTTGTTCAGTTGTGAAACACTCAATAGATTATAGTTAAGTCTTTTCACCCAATATGTATTTTCACATCTGATCAAATTATTCAACATGATGGTACCTTTCCCTTCAACTGGGCAAGGTGAGTCATTACCCATCATAACTGATCCACCATTATAATATTAAAAAGTTTCAAACTTTTCTTTATCTTCACTCATGTGATAAGTACATCCACTATCAATAATCTAGACATCATTTTTTATAACTTTAGATATGAGTGATGTTTCAACATACCTTTCTTCATCTAAATCATCCTTCATAGCAACAAATACTACCTCAACATCTTCATCAAAAATCAGTGTTAGAATTTTCAGCTTTGTTCTCAACCAGGTAACAAGCCTTCTTGCGTTTATCCTTGTAATCTTGGTTATCTCTTCTGTCAGAATGTCAATTGATTTTGTAGTCTCAGTCATCACTTCTCTCATACTTATTTTCATAAGATCTGTCATTGTTTTTTTCATCCTTTCTCTTGTTAGGGAATCTAGCAACAAAATGTCCAATTTCTTTGCAATTAAAACATACCAATGGTAATTTACCTCTATATCTTCCTTTACCTCTATGTAATCTTCTATCCATTAGTGCTTCAAGTTCATCAAGTTCTTGTTCATCACAATCACTATCACTATCATTTATTATAGTGTGTTTGTGACTAGATTTGCTTATTTTTAGAGAAGATTTGAATGAAGACTCAATAGTTGGTAATACACTATTATCATAGTTTTTCATCTCAAATGAAATAAGTCTACCAATCAAACAATCAAGAGTAACATTGTTATTTTTTAGTGCTCTCATTTCTTGAATTGCAGATACTCTAATAGCATAAATAGGTAGTAAGGTTCTTAGAATTTTACTTACAACGGTTTCTTCCTCAAGTACTCCTCCTACTCCACGGACAACATTAACAACTTCTTCGATTCTGCTACTATACTGAGTGATGTTCTCTCCTTCTTTCATTCTTAGGTCATCAAAATTTCCTCTTAGGCTTTGAGTTTTAGCTCTTAGTACAATGGTGTCTCCTCCACATAATAGCGTGAGTTTGTCCCATATTTTCTTTGCAGAGGTGCATGATTTCACATCTTCAAATTCAACATTAGATAGTGAAGACGCAAGTTCTATCATCATAGAATTGTGTTCATGTTTATCTCTCAATTGATCAATAGTTAGAGGTCTAGTAGGTGCAACATATTCAATATCCAAGTGTTGTGTGACATCATTTCCAATACCTGATAGATAAAGCTTTATCCTTCTTTGCCATGATGCAAATTTGTCCTTGTTCAACTTAGGCACATACATTTTACTCATCTTTTAATCTTTATCTTAAGTCTTTAAACTCTCTTCCAAGCACCAAATTTCTGATACCAATTGTTAGAATAACTAAGAGGGGGGGGTGAATCAGTGGCCTTAAAATAATTTCAAAAATCCAACCAAAACTTACATCTCAAATATAATATCCTCTAGTTATCTTTCAGTCCATCAAGATGTATGTCTTAAATAACTTTAACAAATATAACCTTCTCAGTAAGATATATTGTTTATGTTTTGTATACTTTACCTAATAGAAATAAATAAAATTAGTGTTAACTGACCAATCTAGTTTCAATAGTGTGTAAAGAAAAATATCAATGCAATAAACCATATAGAAATTTGACACATAGATTTTAATGTAGAAACCTTATTAAGGGAAAAACCACTTAGGACCGGTAACCCAAAATTTTTCACTCTTCTGAATTGATCTCGGTGAAGAGCCAACCCTATTAAATGTTACAAACACATTGTTAAGTGTGACCTTGTTAGAGGATTTAAAACTAACAGTTTGTCTTTTGACCTAGCACTCACTATCTTGTCGACAAGAAAACCTTTTGATACTATTGATTATCTCAATACATTAAGGATAGTTAAATCACACTCGGTTAAGATATTTTTTGAATCAATGGTTAAAATGATACAGTACATGATCTGTTCAATAAAACAAATTTAAATTGTAGATATTTAGATCTATTGTTAGTCTAGTAATACGCCTCTAATCAATGTTCAATTCGGTTCCTTTTCTTTCTTTCTTTGTTCTTTCTGCTTGATGAATGCTATGTCCTCTGTTGCTCAGTGTCTGCAAAATTATTTGGCTCCATTCTTTAGCATGTATGATCAGATCTGCATGAAGAATTCTATCTTCACCATAATATATTCAACATGTTGGAAATGAGTTGAGTAACTGAGAGGGGAGGGTTGAATTAGTTACCACAAAAACAAATCCAAGTCCCTTAGATGTCTTAAACAAATTTGTCACTGTTGCTCGGTTAACACAGATATTCTACTGTCACTCGGTTAACATAGAAAATATTAAGATATTAACTATGATTATCTTTAGTAAGTAATTGCAGAAACATAAACCATAAAGAAAATGAAGTGTACATAGATAACACAAAGATTTAATGTGGAACCCCAATATGGGAAAAACCACCAATTGCAACTAGTCACTATTTTTCACTCTTCTGAAGTGAGCCCTATTAGGATCCAACCTTGTTAAAGGTTACAATAACACACTACTAGGTGTGACACTGCTAGTGTGTGTCTGAATGTAACCTCTAAATCAGGCACAAACACAACATAGTCATTGCTCAATCATCGAATTGCAAAAATGAACATGAATTGTCCATTCCACAATATTGATTGAATTGACCTGTTGCCTCCTTTTTAGTTGGGGTTTTTTAATTACTCTCAAAATGAGAGCCAAAAACCATGATCATTGCTAAAATGGAGGATTTGAAAGCATTATAAAAACTAAAATACCATTTATTCTATATGAGATGCAATTACAATCTAAGAATGAAAATGCATATTTCAATCTAAGAAGCTTGAAATAAAGAGTAGAATTAAGCTATTTGATACATAAGAAAACTAAATTAAGATGCAAAATGCCATTAATATAAATGAGATTAAACTAAATATGCAATAAAAGATTGAAAACATGAGAGAATTAAGACAATATTTTTCTATAGTTTTGATGCTCTAAAATTGCTCTTTTTCAAATGAAGAAAAGGAAGTCCATAATATAGAAGAACCTGGAAAGAGGATGACGAGTTCTTGGAAAGAAACGACTGAATCTTCATCTCCATGGAGGAAGGTGAGACAAAATGAGGAATTATTTAATTAAAGAAATGAATTATTGCCACATGGGTGGCTTTTCACATAGAATTATGGAATTATTTTGAGGATAATCCATTCAAATAATTAAATAATTATTCAATTCCTTTTGATGTGTATTAGCTAAAGGGGGTGGAATTAATTTAATTTAAAAGTACTTAGGACTTTAGAATTAAATTAATTAATCATAGGGATTTTTAGCTAATAAACCTTGAAAATTTAGGAATTAAATATAGTGTAAGATTTATGCAAATTTAGGTTTTCTACATTTGAGACTAAGTCAATTATAGACAATTAGGAAGGAGAATTTGCCTAGTAAAATAGGACTTCAATGATGAGAAAATGCACCAAAATTGATTAGAATTGTAAGGTGCCAATTTTGGGGTGTTACAGTTAGAGGATTTAATCACCCTATAAGGAGTGGCCTTGTAAGAGGTATCTAAACACTTCAATGTAGAAATGTCACCTTGTGAGAGGATTTATAAAAGACTATTAAGTCTACTCTGTTAAGAGATTTTGATCACTCCTACAATTATTAGAAAGTAACAATGGATTGACTTGTTTTGATAAGCAACTGTCTTTGCTGATTCAGATCTCTATTCTGGATTACTTACTTGATCCTCACTGATTAGATATTCTATTCCAACTCTCTATGTTTTTTCCTCAATCAGAATGTCATCTAATTTTTCCTTCACTCTTCATGTCATAAACACATACTCTTTCACACTCATTCAATCCAAACTTGACCTTATATATATGATAAGCCTTGTCAAGTCGGCCTTAATATCCTTCCACATAAATAATAAAACTCATGTCTGTTGGCTGCATATAACCAATTATCCATAAAATATAAACTCTTGTTAGTTGGTTGATACTAACTATTTAACTCAGTCAACACTGAAATCCTTCAACGCTTGACCAACACTGTAATGCCTGAGCGAACTCGGTTAGAACTGAGAATCACTTTGGTCCTCTTCAATGCCCGAGAGTGCTTGGCATGAAATGACTGTGCTCGAATGTGATTATAAATTTGTGTAAACATTACTATACTTGTGTAAACATAAATGAAAATACACAATTGAATAATTGTCATCAACAATCTCCCTCTTTGGCATTGATGAAAACACAACATGTCATAATACAAAGAATTATAGAGTAGTCGACATAAGAATGAAATTTTTATTAATGTCCTTAGCTTCATTCTAATTCTCATCAAATTTTATTAATGTTTTTAGCTTCATTCTAATTCTCATCCAAAAACTCCCTCTTACATTAATCTCTATTTCTGATAAAGTTCTCCCTCTGTCATCAATCTCTCCATCAGTAGTATTTATGACATACAGTAATCTCTCCCTCCATCACTAATCATTATGACATGAAGTAATCTCTCCCTCTTTGACAACCAATGCCAAAGACACCAACTGATATATATCCAATGAAGTTGTAATGTACATGTCTGTACTGATTCATATGCAATAAACTCTTGATATCTACATCAACATGTTAAGTATTTTCTGTAACTTGGTTGATGCATCACTAAGCTATGTTTTAGTGAGCCTCAGTTAGGGGAATTACCCCTAGCTTTCCTCTTAGATACAAAAATGAATCCTTAGGTAATTGTTTTGTGAATATGTCTGCAATTTGTTCTTTAGTATTCACATATTCCAATCTTACTTCCTTGTCCTGAGTCAATTCTCTCAATAAATAATACTTTATTGTAATATGTTTAGTATTAGTATGCATCACAGGGTTCTTTGAAATGTTAATAGAACTAGTATTGTCACAGTAGATAATAATTGGTTATGTGATTTTCACCTTCATACCTGATAAAAGTTATTTGAACCATATGATATTTGAACAATTCACTACTGCAGCAACATACCCTGCTTCTATTGTAGATTGAGAAATGTAGTTCTATTTCTTGCTTGTCTAGGAGACTAACCTCTTGACAAGAAATAATGCTCCACCACTTGTGCTCTTTCTGTCATCAACACTTCCAGCCTAATCAACATCAGTAAAAGTCTTCAAATCAAAGTTTTCTCCTTTCTTGTACCATAATCCATAATTTTCACTACCCTTTAGATATCTTAGAATCCTTTTGATAATCATCAAATGATTCTCTCTTGGATTAGCTGAAAACCTTGCAACAATACCAACTGCTAATGCAATATCAGGTCTGGTGTGAACAACATATTGAAGTTTACCAATCATGGATCTCTAGGTAGTCTAGTTTACTTCCTTTGAATCATCATATTTAGACAACTTATGTCTAGTAGGCATAGGTGTTCCAACTAGTCTGGAGTCTTCCATCCCAAATTTATTCAGTATCTCTTTGATGTATTTAGATTGGGTAATGTAGATACCATCCTTCATCTAATAAAATTGTAAACCAACAAAGAATTTGATTTCACCAAACATAGACATTTCAAATTCCTTACTCATAGCTTCTGAGAATTCTTTGCATAAGTCATCACATCCAGTAAACAATATATCATCTACAAATATTTATACTAATAGTATCTAGTTCTGAGGTCCTTCTTTGATATACAAGCTGCTATTGTCATTAGTTCTTTGAAATCCAATTCTTATCAAGTATCCATACAATCTTTCATACTAGGCTCTATGAGCTTGCTTCAGTCCATACAATGCTTTGTGTAATTTTCAAACCATATTCCTTTTGTTAGGATATACAAAACCTTCAGGTTTCTCAATGTAGACTTCCTCTTCAAGAATTCCATTTTGGAATGTAGATTTTATATCCATTTGATATACCTTGTATCCTTTGTGTGCAACAAATGCCAAAAGAGTTTTGACTCCTTCCGGTTTTGCAACAGGAGAAAAATTTTCTCCATAACCAATACCCTCTTCTTGAGCATATCCTTTACATACTAATCTTTCCTTGTTTCTGGAAACTTCTCCCTTTTCATTTATCTTGTTTCTGAAAACCCACTTAGTACCAATTACATTCTTATCTTTTGGTCTAGGTACAAGAGTCCAGGTTTTTTTTCTTTTCTATCTGCTCAATTTCTTCATTCATTGTTTCGATCTAGCTTTCATCATTCAATGCATATTTAATAGTTCTAGGTTCAATTTCACTAAGAAAACATGTACCTTTAATTTTGTTCCTTGTCATTATACCTTGTGTCTGATCTCCAATTATTTTTTTAGGTGCATGATGTCTTCTGACATATTTTGCAGGTATAGGATCCTTCCTTCTTGATTCTGGGCTTGTTCCATTGGGTTCACCATGCTCAAAAGTTCTATTATATTCTTCTATCTGATACTCAAGTTCCACTGTCTGAGACTTGGGTGCCTCTGTCTGAGACTTGGGTGCCTTTGTCTATGACTCAGTTTCCTCTACCAGCAGCTCAGGTTACATAGGTTGCAACTTAGGTTGAGCTATTTGGGTTTGTGCAGATGAATTCAATGGTTGATAGGGATGCTACCCAATCACCATTGCTTGTGTCTTACATATAGTATCAGGTTCATAATATACAAATTTTCTATAGTCTTGAGGCTCTTTACTATTCTTTTCTTCACCTCTTTCTACAAACTCATCAATCCTTACATGCACACTCTCTATGAATTTATGAGTAGAAAGATTCAAACATTTATATGCTTTGCTTTTACAGGAGTAGCCTAGGAATATACCTTCATCACCTTTAACATCAAATTTTCCATTTCTTTCTTCCTTCAAGATGTAACATTTACTTCCAAATACTTTGAAATAACGAACATTAGGTTTATAGCCATACCATAATTCAAAAGGAGTCTTCTTAGTACCTTTCTTTAGTTGAACTTGGTTCAAGGTGTGAATTGTAGTGCTAATGGCTTCCTTCTAGTATTTGGTAGAAACATTATTTTCAATCATCAAGGTTCTTGCACAATCCATAATGGATCTATTCCTTATTACTGCTATACCAATCTACTGTGGAGTACTTGGGGTAGATACTTGTCTTTTGATTCCTCTTTCATTTTAGAATTCAGTGAATTCATTAGAAATGAATTCTCCTCCTCTTTCAGATCTTAAGCATTTAAGTTTCTTTCCTGTTTCTTTTACAACTCTAGCTAGGTACCATTTGAACTTCTAAAAAGCTTCTAATTTTTCTTTGAGAAACATAATAGTCATCATTCTAGAATGATCATCAACAAATTGAATGAAATACTTCTTACCTATGTAACTTGTTTTTCCAATTGGTCCACATAAATCAGTATGTACCAATTCCAAAACTTCTTCTATATTGTAGTTCTTTCTCTTGAAGCTAGTTTTTCCCATCTTCCCAATTTGACATTGTTTTCATATGGCTAATTCAAGTTTCTTTAGAATAGGAATTCCTCTTACTCTTTTGTTCTTGCTTACGTTAACCAGGTTATCAAAGTTCACATGACATAACCTTTAATGCCATAACCAGATTTCTTCTACTTGTGCAATAAAATATGAACCTTCATTGAGATCAAGATAAAATAGATTACCTTTTGTTTGTCTGCCAGTTCCAACTAGGTTTCCCTTACCATCCAGGAGCTTGGCCTTACCATTCATGAATACTACCTTGAAACCAATGTTATTCAGGTGTGCCACACTTTGTATATTGCACCTTAGTCCTTCAACCTAATAAGCATTATCACATTTGATTCCTTTTGTTAAATCAATACAACCTTTACCTTTCACATAGTAGGGTTCATCATTCCCAAGACTGACACTCCCACCATCATAGTGCTCAAGATGTTCAAATTTGGTTTTATCACCAGTCATGTGGTGAGAACAACCACTATCAATTATCCAAGTGTCATTCTTGCTAATATGAGAATACAATGTTGTATTTTCATTATCTTCATTATCTGACTCATTCTTAATAGCAATATAAACCATTTCATCTTCATCTTCATCACTATCATAATCTTTAGCAATGTAACAAGATTTATTACCTTTGTCTTTTTAGCTTTTGTAGCTTTTGTAATCTTTCTTTCCTTTATACTTGTTGATCTTTTTATCACCTTTGTCTTCCTTGTTTGGACACTTAGCAGCAAAGTGGCCCATTTCATCACATGAAAAGGAAATCAATGGTATTCTTCCTTTGTACTATCCTTTTCCTTTTGCATCTCTCCTTGCAAGTAATGCTTCAATGATTTCCAGGTCTTCATCATCAGATTCATCATCACTGTCAATGTCAATCTATTTTTCTTTCATCTTTCCAAGGTGTAATTTAGCTTTTAATGTAGACTCAAGATTGCTAAGATTAGGAGAGTAATTGTCAAAGTTATCCAACTCAAAGGCTTTAAGTCTTCCAATTAATCCATCTAGAGTTATACCATTACCGCATCTCATTTCTTAAATAGCTGAAAATCTAATTGCATAGATAGGAAGTAAAGTTCTCAATACCTTAATACCACTATTTTATCTTCAATTACTCCATCGGAAGCTCTGATGGAACTAAAACTTTTCTTGATTCTTTCACTATATTTTGTAATGTCCTCCCCTTCTTTCATTTTTATCTGATCAAATTGACCTTAGAGACTTTCTACTTTGGCTCTCTTTACATTGACATCTCCTTCATGAATATCATGCAATTTGTTCCACTTATAAAAGGCAATAGGACACTCCTTGACTTCATCAAATTTAGAATAGCTGAGTGCAGAGGCTATATCAATCATCATTATGTTATGATGCCTCATGTCTAACATCTGATTCATAGTCAAAGGTCTCAGTGGTTGCACATACCTGTGGTCCAAGAATTGAAAACCAACATCTCCAATGGTAGATAGACGAAGTCTCATCAAATCTTTCCATGCTACAAAGTTGTCTTTGTTAAGCTTCATGATCTCCCTTCTATAAGACATCTATGATATTTAGCTTAGGCCTTGAAACCTTCCCTGTAAGCACTTGCAACTCTGATACCAATTGTTAGAAATGAGTTGAGTAACTGAGAGGGGAGGGGTGAATCAGTTACCACAAAAACAAATCCAAGTCCCTTAGATGTCTTAAACAAATTTGTCACTGTTGCTCAGTTAACATAGATATTCTACTATCACTCGGTTAACATAGAAAATCTTAAGATATTAACTGTGATTATCTTTAGTAACTAATTGCAGAAACATAAACCATAAAGAAAATTAAATGTACATAGATAACACCAAGATTTAACATGGAAACCCAATATGGGAAAAACCACCAATTGCAACTAGTTACTGTTTTTCACTTTTTTGAAGTGACCCCTATTAGGAGCCAACCCTGTTAAAGGTTACAATAGCACACTGTTAGGTGTGACCCTGTTAGATGATTTAATCACCCTATAAGGAGTGGCCTTGTGAGAGGTCTTCAAACACTTCAATGTAGAAATGTCACCTTGAGAGAGGATTTATAAAAGACTGTTAATTCTACTTTGTTAATATATTTTGATCACTGCTACAATTGTTAGAAAGTAACAATGGATTGACCTATTTTGAGAAGAAAATTCCTTTGCTGATTCAGATCACTATTCTATATTAATTACTTGATCCTCACTAATTGGATATTCTGTTATAGCTCTCTATTTTCCATCCTCAATCAAAATCTCATATGATTTCACCTTCACTCTTCATGTCATAAACACATACTCTTCCACACTCATTCAATCCAAACTTGACTTTATATATATTATAAGCCTTGTCAAGTCAGCCTTAATATCCTTCCAAATAAATAATAAAACTCATGTCTGTCAGCTGCATATAACCAATTATCCATAAAATATGAACTCCTGTTAGTCATCTAACACTAACTATTTAACTCGGTCAACACTGAAATCCTTTAACACTTGACCAAAACTGTAATACCCGAGTGAACTCGGTTAGAACTGAGAATCACTTTGGTCCTCTTCAATGCTTGAGAGTGGTTTGCATGAGCTGACTATGCTCAGATAGGATTATCTATTTGTGTAAACATTACTATACTTTTGTAAACATCAATGACAATGTACATTTAAATAATTGTCATCAACACAACATTCCTCTCTTTTCATAATGAATTCCTTGTCTCTTTATATAGACATGATTAGCCACTCAATCTCCTTGTTTTTGTCGTAGATCACTTCTTGATTTTTTAAACTTTCCATTCTTTGCTTTATCCCATAAAGCTCTACTTTATTTTTATTCCATAGATCTCTCCTTGATAACTAGGCTTTAAATATCTTCCATGCTTCAGTTTCACTAATCGTTAAGAATAAAGCAATCAATCAGTCAATCTCTAAATATAGCTCTTTCTAGCTAAGTAGTTTTTTCATTCTTGAACTTTAGTTCTGATTGGTCATCAACTCTAGTTAGCCTTGTCATTAAATTCAATTATGCTCGATAAATGGCTCTTGATTGGTAACACTTTCTCAGTTACTACGGTGCTCGGTATACACTGTGAACTACTAGGTGTTCACTGTCCGTCGGTGTTTACTGTCACTTGGTGTATATGGAATTTTTTTTTATGTTTTACCGATAATATAAATTGTCTCTTTAGCTCTTCAAGGTTATGACCAATATGTGTATGAATAATCATACCATATCAAGTTGAATTCAATGACAATACTATACTTTACCTAATTTAATGTCTTGCATTCACTTTTGTAGCTCGGTGCTCATCGACTTATCATTTTCAAAAACTCAATCAGTTATAGTTCATCATGATGACCTATTTGATTAGCTACAAGGTGTTCAAGTATTCTAAAAGTTATATCTTAAGTTGGGGTATCACCATTTGAGGATAGTGGACAATAATATTCACAAGGCCACATTTTGCACTAGATATAGCCATTATGAGTTCACTATGGTTCTATTTGGTTTTACGAATGATCTATTTGTATTCATGAGTCTCATAAATGGAGAAATTTGTAACTTACTTGAAAAATTTCTAGTAGTGTTCCTTGATGATATACTGATATGTTCTAAAGATGACAGAGAGCACAAAGAGCACCTGAGACTTGCAGTTCTTGAACAATAATCAATTTTTCAGCAGCTTGTCAAAGTGTGCATTTTTAGACCAGAGGTCAAATATTTGGGGCATGTGATATCCGGTGATGAGATATCAGTAGAAACATCAAATATATAAGCTATTATGGATTGGCCAACACCTACCACTATGACCGAGGTGAGAAGTTTCTTGGGTCTAGTCAATTATTACAAACAGTTTGTCGAGGGATTCTCTCGAGGGACACACCAAATCACTTCTCTTCAGTGAAAGGGAAAGAAATTTGAGTGGATTGAGAAGTGTGATAGATCATTTCAGGATCTCAAGAGAGAACTTACCAGTGCATGTTGGGATTAATGGGAAGTAGTACTGAGAGGGGAGGGTTGAATCAATACCTCTAAAATTTTTAACTCTTTTCACCATTCATCATTAGTAATCATTCATTATTATATTACTGACTATTACTGTTTCTCTTTCTTATGCATGTAGTATTAACTCATAATCTTTAACTATTTACAAAATTCATAGAAACATTCATGAAAGTAATAAACACATAACACAATATATGGTATCGCAGAAAACTCTTATTAGGAAGTAAAAACTGTGGCGGGGATGGCACCCACAAAACTTCACTATCTTTAGAATGGAAAGGAGCCAATAAAGGCTTACAATTGATCACTTCTGATGATCTACCATATTAGGAGTATTAAAGTAGATACCTATTAATATCTACTATGTTAAGAGCTTTAGCAACACTGATTTAAGTGTGCACTCGGTTAAGAGATTTACAATAGGACTGTTAAGTCCACCTTTCTTGAAAGGATTTCTTAAGTGTACTACACTTTTGAGAATGAGTACATATGATTGACCATACTATATGCAATCTACAATTTCTGATTACAGATCCATTAAATTTCTGATACTAATTATACCTTTCTCTGCTCATCTGTAGCTTGTGTTCTTGTTCTTGAAACTGATTTGATTCTTTTCTGTCCTTCTACATGAAATCTCTTGTCTAGTCTTTAGATTCTCTCCATGGCTACAATATTCATCAAACAACATGTTCACAATAGATTGAACATATATTTATACAAGTAATTAACCTATCTTAGAATCATGCATTAGAATGTTAACTCTTAGATCCAAGATTTACAACTTGACCTTGATATTTAGTTTGCATGTTTTAAATCAGTAAAACTAAAAAAAATAATAATAAATACATTGCTTCCTCCGCACATAATGGATTTAAAAATAAATCATGAAGCTATATATACAAATTCAGTGATTTATCTGATGTGGAAAGTCAGATCCACTTTTTGCGGGATATAATTGACTGTCAGTTCTTGGTCGTCGGGTTGAACTGAAAGTCTGTCGGTGTTCCTTTGTTGAATTAATCACCAGGTTCCCTTCATCTAACGGGTTCCTTTCTTTTTTGTTACATTGGGTTGCACTGTTGTTACTAATCAGGTTCCTTTAACCTTTTTTTCATTGAGTAATAGTAAATAGTGTTTGTCAAGATGCTTTGAACTTGGCAGTATTGGGTAACCTTGGCATCGAGTAGTGTTGTTCCCTGTCTGTCGGTCTAGTGTAAATCGATGGTGTAGATCATGTTTTTCCTTGTGTATACTAATGGAAAAATATAATTCCTTCAGTGCACACATTCTTGATGTGTGAGAACCTTCAACAGATTTTATAGTTTACACAAATGCTTCTTAGGATGGCTTAGGAGTAGTTCTTATACAGGGTGGGTGAGCTATAGCCTACAAGTCTTGGAAACTTAAGACTCCTAAGCTCAACTACCCTACCTATAACCTTGAGCTTGCAAAACTAGTGTATGCCTTAGTGAGATGGATGGAGTTCTTGTGTGAATACAATTTTGATTTTTGTTACATCAAGGGGAAAGAGAACATTGCTATAGATGCCTTGAGTAAGAGAAGGCATGAGCTTTCTTATATGTCCACAAGAATAGATTTGACAGATCTCATTATTCATCACTTACTTGAGGATGAGATGTATGTAGAAGATAGTGAGATGATTCGATCTTAGAAACCCTTGGAGGGAAAGTATTCAGACTATGCATTGGAGTGCGGTAGACTCTTACATCATAGAAGACACATATATATACCTTCTTCCAGAGGATTGCATGAGTTTGTGATGCTAGAGGCTCATAGAGCCCCTTATGCAGTGCATCCCAGAGTTAATAAGATGCATGTTGACTTGAGATAGTTGTATCATTGGCTAGGCACAAGATTGCAGATTGCTAAGATGGTAGATAGGTCATAAGAATGCTAGAGGGTGAAGGAAAAGCACCACTGTCTAAGTGGTCTTCTTTAGTCTCATGAGATACTAGTGTGGAAATGGGACACCATTTCTATGGACTTCATTATTGGTCTCCCTATGTCATCTCGTTGCCACAATGCCATCATGGCGACAGTAGACAAGTTAACCAAAGTGGCTCACTTTTTACTCATGCCTACTACATCCACCACACCATCAGTGGAATAGGTGTTTTTATGAGATATAGTTAGGCTTCATGGAATACATTGTAAGATCATCTTAGATATAGATTCTCTCTTCACATTATTCTTTTTGAAATAATTGTAGGCAACTATGGGCACTAGGCTAAATTTCTATATAATCTATCACCCTGAGACACATGGATAGACTAGAATGGTCAATCAGGTGTTAGAAGACATGCTACACATGTATGTGATGGACCATTAGACCCAGTGGGAGTAGTACCTACACCTAGTTGAGTTTTCCTATACCAATGGGAATCATACGTAATTGGGTATGCCTCCATACTAGGCTCTTTATGGTATACCATGTAGAACACCACTCAGCTAGGATAGGATCAAGGATAGAGTTTCTATTGGTCCTAAGCTAGTCAAAGATATGGAGAAATAGGTAAACTTTATTAGGAAGTGTCTTAGAGAGGCTCAGGATAGATGAAATAAGTATGCAAATGCAAAGAGGATAGATCAAGCCTATTTGGTTGGAGATAGGGTCTTCTTGAGAGTTGGACCAGATAAGAGTCCAATCCATTTAGAAAGGGATCTAAGATTGCACCTTTATTTTTTGGACCTTTTGAGATCCTAGAGAGGATAGGACCAGTTGCATATCATTTAGCCTTTCCACCTAGTGTGTGACACATCCACAATGTGTTTCATGTTTTAGTTTTGACGAAGTACATTTATGATGAGTCTCATGTTATATATTGGGATGCCTTTCAGGTAGAGTTGGACATACAAATAGATTTAGAGCCCATTTGTATATTGGCTTGATGGACCCTGGTTCTTCGAGGAAATGAGCTGGACCAGGTTAGGGTCCAATTCGATTATTATGATGAGGTTACAACTTCATGGGAGGATACAAAATAGATGAGATCTCTGTTCCCAAACCTCTTTGATGAGCTCCAAGAGGATGTTCATTCTTAGAGGGGGAGGATGTGAGGCCTACCCCAGCCTTTCATAGCTTAGCACTATTTTTCCCTTATTATAATATTTTGTTGAAATTGATTTTGAGACACTTAGACTATTTGAACACATGTTATATTTAAGAATATGTAAGATCCTATGCTATGTTATTCAACATTTCTATTATGATGTATAGCTACCCATGTGATGCCTCATGTTAGTTAATGCATATTATTTATATGATTATGTTTTGATGATGCAGTATGATGTATATGTATGTTAGATGTTATCAGTATGCAGATTGATTAAGAGTTTATGTTTATCCATATTGGATTAAATGTAGTTATTATTTAAGTGATAATGAATCATTGGATGATGCAAATGTTAGTAAATGTGTGTTTGATTTACATTATGTAAATTGCTATATTTTATGTGTTGATTTCTTGGACTACTGATGTGTACAATGAGTGTCTAGGAAATTGACCATGGTTCTAAAATGGGGATTTAGGAATGAACCTATGTAAATTTTGTAAAGCTAAGGTTCTTTCTATATAAACAGACATGAACCTCATTTTATTGTGTTTTATTCATGAAAGTAATATGCATAATTATATTTAAATTCAATTTTGTAAATGTGTAAATAAGTCATGCCTTATATAATTATGTTGTTTTACTTGACATATGTGTGCTTAATGTGTTGGCATGGCTAGTTAATGTAACTAGTATAGCTTTAACTCTAATCTAGGGGTTACCTAGTATAGTTCACATGCTTACCCTAGGGTTGAGGGAGATCAAATTGAGTCAAGAGAGTCAAATTTCGTGAGTTAACTTCAAGTGGAGTTTAGGAGGGTTAAATAGGCTTCTAGAAGGTAGTTACAGTTAAATTTAACTACCCAACTTGGTACCCTAGGGGTTAGGGGTCATTTTAGCTCATTAAGAGGCCCATAAGTCATTTATGGCACCCCTAAAATATCCCATTTAGAAAGCAGCGAAAATATGAGTTTAGGAAATTTTGTCAAGGTATCTCTTCTTGTCCATGTGAGCCTTTAACTCCATTTATGAGGGAGAAGGCAAGTGGAAGGATATGGTAGAATTGAGTCACCTTCTTAGTAATGAATACTTAGATATTTTTAGATTGGATCCTTTATAGGGGATTTGGGAGGAAAGGTAGGGTTGTTCACCCACTCTCTATTCTTAGAGACCACTAGTTTTGGAAGGAAAGTTCGAGAAGGAAGAAGACATAAAGGGAAAATCTCATCTCAAAATTCATTATTTTCCTTAATCTTAGAATTGAGGTTGGTTTCCTTTTTAGAATAGATTAGAATATATTTTCTTTTATATGTATAAATATTGAAGCAATCCATTAATGGAGTCTTATGTTTATTTTGCACTGCATGGGTTTTCATGAAATTCCTTTGTAGAGTCTTGTGTTGCTTTTGTGCTTATGTTGTTTATGGGATTCTTCAAGGCTCACTCACCCTTGGGAGGGCATTTTTAGTGTTTTTTTTACACAAGTCAATTTCTAGGATCTCGAGACTCGATTTCCTCTCTTGAAAGAATAACGAAGTTATTCCCAAGGTTCTCTGGGGTCGTGGTACAACCTGCTTGGTTAATCAATTGAAGATAAATGTGAATTTTCACAAGGAGGCCTTTTCTGGTACGTTCAAGACATCAAAATACAAAAAAATTTAGTACTTTTTTGGTATTTTTCCAATTTATCAAAGATTCGTGTTTTAACTAAGGATGCAATTTGTGTTTTTTAAAGATGATTACTTTCAGATTTATGACAAAATTTAAATGAGTAGGGTAACAAGAAATGAAATAAATTGCTGAAAATGAAATCCTAATGGACATAAACTGTTTTTGATCTTCCCTTGCGAATTGAATGACGGAGAGATTTGGAACAAACCCACTAATTATAAATAAAAAAATGTCACAATTCTGTACTCGATGGATGCAATTGTTTGGAGAGAAAATGTATTCACTCATAAAATATTTTCAAAACCTATCAAATCGTGAAGCCACTAAGATGCGCGTACACACAAGACATATTTATCATTAAGCCCAATAGATGATCTCTTCCATGAATTCATCACAACAAGGTATATAGATAACAATAAACTCCAATTAATAGAAATATAGATTCAAAACAGAGTAAAACAATTGGCTCTTTGAAAATAACAAAAAAATATGCACACATTCATCAATTTTGCATAGATAGCAGAAAATATCACACCATGAATGAAGCACCAACTGTAGATCTTTATTGCATTAAGAATATTACCCTCTTACATTATGTTTGATTACAATATATAGAGTTTTGATCTACAAACTCTAAATGCTGAAATTAGGGCATCAAAGACTCTAAATTAATGAAATTTAACTAAAACTAAAGCTTTTCTAAAAGAAAACTATTGCTAACTGATACTAGACAACTTGCATGGATTTTTAATCCATTTACAATCAGTTTTCCCATGCAAGAGGGATCAAACTCATCAAGAAAGAAGAGAGAGAGAGAGAGAGAGAAGATGGAGTTTCTTTACATGCAACTGGAGTCTTCTTCTTGATCTTGGAGTTCTCCCTTGGAATCTTCATCTAGAGTTTTCTTTGAGATGGGAACTGATAGAGGACCCTTAGTCCTTAAAAAAAAACTCTAGTTAGGCATCCCTCTGATATGAAATTCAATTTCCATGCAAAAAAGTGATCTCACTGGAAAATCCCATAAATTCGGACCCTGACCTCTGCACCCAAATTTGCCAAGTGCCAAATTTTCCTAGGTGTCAGAATCAAAACTGGAGACCACAAAGTTTTGGCCCTTTTAGAGGCTGAAAGGCCACAATTAGCCTCTAGAGAAAATGGCTAAGGGTAGAAACTGTATTTATCCCTTGGAAAAAATGGCTGAGTATGAAGGACCGTGTTTCTCAAAATGGCTGAAGGGTTTTGAGGAGTCAGTTCAGAAACACTTCTAGATGGGTAGCTCAGAGACTTTGCACTATCTCTTGAACTTCCTCATAATTTATTTTGTTCCTCTTGACCTTGTTAATCCTTCATTATTGCTTCTCTCTAAAAATGGTTAATTCAGAAGAAAAGAACTTGATCTTGTCTTCATGTTCAGACATTCTCTGCATGTCCTCTTTTGAATAGAACAATTGGTGAAGGGCCTCTTTGGTACTAACACCTACATGGATATCTTTGAACTACTATATCACTTCTTTTTCTGGGTGCAAGGTTTATTTTTATTGATCCCTAGATAATTCTAAACCAACTCCTATGAAGAAAACTTTTATTTCTTCTACCCAATTCATGACTTCCTTTTGTTTCTCTAGTATGTGAGTTAATCATTTTTCATAAACCTTAACTATTTTGGATATGCTCTTGATCTAGGTCTTGAAGTTGTCTAGCTCTTTGCCCTCGTAAATTTGAAAAAGAGATAGAAGCATTTCTTCTTGATAATCTTGAGGTCTTGGAGAATGAATTTCCATTTTTTCCTTCAGAATCTAATCCCTCCTCATTCTCCATTAGATCTCAACTTTGTAGCCTCAATTAGAATGACTCTATATGGCCTAAATAATAGCTTGATATCCCCTTCTTTGTATTTCTCAAGATCATTCTTCCAAACCGCACTTGCTTGGATGAAAGCAGGGGTCACAGCTTCTGGTAAATCTAGGGTGGATTTCTTCTCTAAAACGGCCTATGATGAGGCCTCCAGGAAACTTGGGTCAATGAGACCCACCATTTTATAAATGAAATTCTTTACAGCCTCATTTTTCTCTCTTAAGGACTTGATGGTTTCCTCATCCTTGCTCATGAATCCTAGAGCATGTTTAAGCCCTAATGTTGTCAATGTCTTTCTCCCTTCCCTCATAGGATCCCATAGATCTACCTCCTCAAATGTATAACCTTCAGGGGTTATTTGTGCTTGAGGGGTGCTAGTAGAGGGAACTGCCACTTGTTCTTTACAGTGACCCCTGGTGTCTTAGGTGGCATAGGATATGGTCCTTGCTAGTAAATTGGCCTCTATCTGATGAAAGGCTTGCCCCATGGATGCTATAATTTTGTCTTATCCTTCCTCTTGAGTAGTGTAAGTTATTTTTCAAGGTTGAATCTCTTTATTAAACCAAGTAGGTTTACTAAAGGCGGTGACTACTTCGTACGGGGAAATGTGGAGGATTGAAGCCAAGTTTTGTGGTCCGGGGGTCACCTACTCTTCTGACTCTTTCTCCTATTCACCTTCTTTCCCACCTTCTCTCTTATTCATTTCTTCTTCATGGCCTTCTCCTTATCTCTTCTCTTCTTCTCCCCTCTCCTCTTCTACTACAATATCTTTTTTATGTCTATCTTGGCCTTTATCTCCTGAGGAACTGATTAGCACTTCTACATTAAGGCCAATCATGGATGCTAGTGTGGGTTTGAAGGGAGATGCAATTTCTCTACTTACTGACCCCTAGGGAGTTAGGATGAATTAGGGAAAAGGGACTGATGTTGGTGGTGTAGGTTTTGGCATTGTGGTTGGTGGAGTAAGAGTAGGAAGAGGTGGAATGGGAGGTGGGAGAGTAGAGATTGAAGGGGGTGGAGTTGGCATTGGAGTTGCAAGAGAATGTGGTGTGGTTCAGGAAAACCTTCCCTCCACTCTTCGTATAAATCATCTTCCTAGGGTCTTCAAAGGATTCACCTAAGGGCTTCCATGCCTAAGGGTCATCAAGATCATTTCAAGAGTTTTCAATAAGCCAACTTGTAAGGCCTAGTCACCCTTGGTGTCTTTATAAATCTTGGGCCTTGACTATGGTCAATTGGAGTGTTTTGTGTTTAGTATATTCTAGGTGTGTTCTTAGGATTTTTTATTATTTTTCAAGTCAATAATGATCTCTAGGATCTTAGACTTTGATCCTATTAGGAAAAAAGTGCACTTTTGCAAGAAATGCAAAAATTTGCACAAAGAAAGAAAAGTTGCTAAACATAATGTAATATCCTCCCAATAGTCAAAAAATTCAAAAAGTGGTTGGATCCATTAAGGAAGGTCTTCATAAGCCCTTTCAGGAAGGTTGAAGACAAGATGATGTAAGTTGTAATGTGAGAATCAATAAAATTCCCTATTTTCCCTAACTTCTATCTGCAAACTAAATGTGTATAGTATGGTATAGATTGGAAGAAGCCAATGAGTGGATGAATTGAAGTCTAGAATTGATTAAGGAAACAATTCAATTAGTTTGAATTTTTTTAAAGATCAGAATCAAAAGATACAAGCAAATCTCTCTTAGGTGCACATAAACCCTTCCTCAACAAGCAGTTTTCAGAGATCATGCCCTAACTTGCTTTCCCTCTGTGGGAATTCCTTGTCCTTCAGGGAAATGAAAGTAGGGTCAATTTATTTTACAATTCAAAAATCCTAGGAGAAGGGGAATTAGTTTCCTATTTTTACTTACAAGCCCTATGCCAAGCATCTCTTGTTAGTAATAACTGAGAGGGGGGGTGAATCAGTTGCCTCAAAATTTATCCTTCAAACTTTAACCACCAGTCAATAAACCTCTTATTATTATTTCCCTAAAAGATTCATGCCATGAAATACTAATAATGATTAAATGTCTTTCAGTTTCTCTATCAATCCTTATTCTTTCTTGATTACCGATAAGCAGTAAAACTATTCACTGAAACTCACTAAATAAGCAGAGTATACTGACCAATCCATAGTTAGCTATGCAAGATACAAGATAGTAAAGAAATGAATCATACACACATAACACATGAATTTTTAACATGGAAACCCTGTTAAGGGAAAAACTACTGGGACTGGTACCCCAAATTTTCACTCTTCTAAAGTGAGCCCTGTTAGGAGCCAACCCTGTTAAAGGTTATAAACACACTATTAAGTACAACCTTATTAAAGGATTTTAAAAATAGTGGTTGTCACTTAATATCGGGCATCTATTGCTACCATCCTTGAATCAGCCTCCTTCTTAGACTGTCAATAGGTATTAGGAAAGTCCAATTCTACTTTCATGAATCAACCTTTTTGGAACTCCTTGAGATATACCTCAATGTATAGAAGACTGTTAAGTCCTACTCGGTTAAGAGACTTGATGCTTCAATGCTTAAACTAAAACACTATGATCTATTCATATTGCAACTTTGAATTGTATATTTTCATATCTATTTAAGTACATTACCTCTCTAACCAATGTATCAATTAATCCTTGTGCTCCATACTTTCTTCTTTGTGATGCTGTGCTCACTGTTCGTCGGTGTCTACAGAATTCCTTAGCTCTTCTCAAGAATTCCTTAGCTCTTCCTTCAGCTTGTTTGATCAGGACTGCATGAAGTTGTTCTTCATTAGTTTCTCTTCAGCATCCTCTTTTTGTTCACTCCCCTTAATCCCAATCATAAATGAATTAATCTTGTCTCTTATATATACATAATATTCTTGTTTCTTGATTCTTGATTCTTGGAATGAAAAACAATCCACCCAATTAGATTTAAAGCATAACTCCTGATTTATCTCGTAGATATCTTCTTGCCAACTGTAAAAATCATCTTTAAATGAATCACTTATCTCTGGTTGAATAAAATAAAGTAGACAACCAGTTAAGTCTATTTTTAGCTCTGTCGGCTAGATATTTTGTCACTTTTTGAACTCCCTATTCTGTCGGTCACCATTGCAGTTAGTTGTCAGTGACAACTGACATTTTCATCGGTGAGACTCTAGTTAGCTTTGTGATCTCCATCCATTGGGAATCTTTGGAATTTTACTCATTGGGAAACACTTTCTTTAGCTCTTTGGGAAACCTTCTGACTTTGCTCATCGGGCATACTGTAGTTTTGCTTCATCAGACAACACTATACTTCTGTTCGTCGGGTATCACTGTGACTCTTCTTCTTTGCTCTATCCGTTGGTGTTATTTGTCACTTAGTGAATACTTGACTTTTATGCATTTCTAAAATCATAACCTTTGTTCCTTTGGTTTTCTAAAGTCTTTGGCATTATGTACATGACCGTATAGATGATATCAAGTTGACATCAATGACAATAAAATATATTAACTAATTTAATGCCTTGCATTATCTTCAACTTAACATTGTCAAACATTCAATCAATTACATGTCATCAATCTCTCCCTTTGGCATTGATGGCAACATACTATATTATCACACTATACTTTTTCTAATACAATATGAAATACAACAGTTTGAGATTCATCAAACTACCAATCTTTTTGTTCTGATAATCGATAAATGTCTGACCATTAGTAAGCTTTGTTTTAGCTTAGATTTGGTTATTTCATCTCTCTATCTTCTAATGTGTTGTGTTCTCTCCTTGTGTAACTCTTCCTTTGTATAATATTTCCATACAATTTCTCTCCCTAAGGATATGATCTCTCCCTGTTGGAGTAATGTGATAGTGGATAATCTCTCTCCCTTTGACAATAATGAAAGCAAAGAGATGGTAGCATTGGACTTGCCCAATACCTATTGACAGTCTAAGAAGGAGGTTGATTCAAGGATGGTAGCAATAGATACCCGATACTAAGTGAGAACCTCTATGTTTAAAATCCTCTAACAAGGTCGCACTTAATAGTGTGTTTGTAACCTTTAACAGGGTTGGCTCCTAACAAGGCTCAATTCAGAAGAGTGAAAATTTGGGATACCGCTCCCAGTGGTTTTTCCCTTAACAAGGTTTCCACATTAAAAATTCATGTGTTATGTGTGTATGATTTATTTCTTTACTGTCTTGTATCTTGCATAGCTAACTCTGGATTGGTTGGTATACTCTGCTTATTTACTAAGTTTTGGTGAATAGTTTTAATTTTTATTGTTAATCAAGAAATAATAAGGATTGATAGAGAAACTGACAAATAGTTGATCATTATTAGTATTTCATGCCATACATCTTGTAGGGACATAATAGTTTGAGGTTTATTGACTAGTGGTTAAAGTTTGAAGGATAAATTTTGAGGCCACTAATTTACCCCCCCCCCCCCCTACTCTTAGTTGTTACTAAAAATTGGTATTAGAGCTTGTGTGCTTAGAAAGGAAGGTTTCAAGACCTAAGTCAAGATAACAATATGAACAAAAGAGATGTGCCCAAGTTGAACAAAGACAACTTTGCTTCATGGAAAAGCAGGATAAGACTCCACTTATCAAGTATTGGTAATGATGTTACTCAATTCCTAGATACTGAATATGTGTTTCCCATAGGATTATTGATAGTAGATCAATTGAGAGAGAAGCATGAGGACAATTGCATGGTCATAGAGCTTTCTTCCTCACTCTCTGATGCTAAATTTGAAGATGTCAAAGATTACAAAACTGCAAAGAAGATGTGGGACAAACTGAAACTTGTACATGTAGGTGATACAAATGTTCTAAGAGCCAAGGCAGAAAACCTTAGAGGAAATTTTGATGATATTAGAATGAAAGAAGGAGAAAAAATCACATAGTACAACACAAGAATCAATGAAGTAGTCAATTCTATATGAGGAGTTGGAGGTACACTTGAAAAGGGGATAGTGGTAAGTAAAATCTTAAGAACCTTACTGCCTGTATATGCTATTAGAGTTTCTTCCATTTAAGAAATGAGAGCAGTAGAAAACAATACAGTTACTCTTGATAGTTTAATTGGTAGACTGATTTCATTTGAGATGAATAACTTTGATAATAGTGTCTTACCAAACTTAGAGTTTTCATTTAAATCTTCTATGAGAATAAGAAAGTCAAGTCATAGACACACATCTAGAAGAGATAGTGAAAGTGAAAGTGAAAGTGAAGAAGAAGATCTAGATGAAATAGAAGAACTTACGGCTAGAAGAATGCAGAGAGGAAAAGGTAAATAAAAAGGAAAGCTACCACTTGTATGCTTTAATTGTAAAGAGATTGGACACTTTTTTGCAAGATGTCCTAAAAAAATAAAAGATGACAGAGTTAATGGCAGATCTTTTGAGAAGAAATTTGATAGAGGTGATAAAAAGGATTACAGAAGTTACTGACAACAAGAAAGAAGAGATACCTAAGACTACAAGGAAAAAGGCAAGAAAGCCAGCTACCTATCTGCTTGAAAATATGAAGGTATTGACACCGAACCTGATGAAGACATTGAAATGGTGTTTGTGGCTATGAAAGATGATTCAGATGAAGATGAAAGGTATGTAGAATCTGCACTCATATCTAAGTTTAGCAAGAATGACATATGGATTATAGATAGTGGTTGCACTCACCACATGACTGGTGACAAAGAAAAGTTTAACACTTTTGAGTATTATAATGGTGGTATAGTAAGAATGGGTAATGATACACCTTGTCCAGTTAAAGGTAAAGGAACTATAATGTTGAATAACTTGATTAAATGTGAAAATGCTTATTGGGTAAAAGGATTGAATTATAATCTGTTGAGTGTTTCTCAGCTGAATAATTTAGGTCACAGAGTAGCATTTGAGAATAAGAAGGAAAAGATCTTCAATGAATTAGGAAGACTAATTGGTATCGGTGAACAGACTAAAGGTAACTTATTCTATATGAATGATACTAACACCACTTTCTTAATGGCTAGAAACAAAGACATATGGTTGTGGCACAAAAGATTGTTTCATGTGAATTTTGACAACATGATGAAAATAAGTAGAAGGAGAAATGTAAGAGGCTTACCAACGATGTCAAAGCCCGACAACATCATGTGCAAAAATTGTCAAAAAGGTAAGATGACAAAGTCTAGTTTCAAAAGTAAAACCCATACATCTGATGATATTCTAGAATTAGTCCATACTAATATATGTGGACCAATGAGGACAAAGAGTTATCATGGAGATATATATTTTATTCTCTTTGTTGATGATTACTCTAGAATGATGACAATTATGTTTCTAAAAGATAAATACGAAGCATTCAAGATGTTTAAATGGTATAAGGCTATGGAAGAGAAACAAGGTGGTAAGGATCTAAAATGTTTGAGATCAGATAGAGGAGGAGAGTTTATATCAGATGAACTCACTAATTTTTGTAATGAGCATGGTATAAAAAGATAGGTTTCTGCACCAAGGATGCCATAGCAAAATGGGATTGCTAAAAGAAGGAATAGATCAATAGTTGATTGTGCTAGAACACTAATGATAGAGAAATGCATCAACCAAATCTTCTGGAGGGAAGTTGTCAGTATTGTTGTCTACACATTAAACATAGTACAATTGAAAAAGGACACAAAAAAGACACCCTATGAGCTATGGTATGGTAAAACACACAATGTAAGTTACTTAAAAATCTTTGGTAGTCAATGTTATTTCTTAAAGGATGATAGAAATGGAAATCTTGATGCCAAGAGTGATGAAGGTATCTTTCTAGGGTATTCCACCAAAAGGAAGGCTTATAAATGTTCTACCAAGGCCTCTAACAAAATTCTTGAAAGTGCAAATGTAAAGATAGATGAATTTACAGAAAAGAATGAGCTGGAAAGCACAAAAGAACCAATGGAATACAAAGATTTTGTATATTGTGAAGAACCCAACACTCTACCCAAGCAACAACACTTAATTCCAAAGCAACAAAATGTTGTAACCGACGGTCAAGTTGCAAATATTGATGGTTAGGATAATGATCAAAATAATATGTAAAGTGGTGAAGAATAGAATGAAAGACAAAATGATTATCAAGATGATAGACAAAGAGCTATACTTGTACTTGCAATATATGTAAGAAGGAACCATACATAGATCTAGATCATAGGAGATAAGAAAGATAGTACAAGAACAAGAAGTAAGTCTTTAAACTCAAATTGTTTAATTTGTGAGTTTGAACCAAAATCTATAAATGTTGCACTTGATAATGAAGAATGGATAAGTGCTATGAATGATGAGATTGAGCAGATTGAGAAGAACAAGACATGGTAACTTGTGCCAAGACAAGATGACAAGAATGTCATCGGTACTAAATGGATATTCAGGAATAAGCTGAATGAAAATGGAGAAGTCACAAGAAACAAAGCAATACTAGTATGCATAAGAGGAAGGTATTGACTATGGAGAGACCTTTGCACCCATTTCTAGGCTAGAAGGTGTAAGAATACTACTTGCTTATGCTTCTTATAAAGGATTCAAGGTATATCAAATGGATGTCAAGTCTACATTCCTAAATGGAATACTTGAAGAAGAGGTATACATTGAGCAACCAGAAGGGTTTGTAGATCCAGACAAGAGAAACATGGTATGTAGACTTCATAAAGCCTTGTATGGATTGAAACAAGCTCCTAGAGCCTGGTATGAACAACTTCATTCCTATCTTATAAGTATTGTATTTGTAAGGACTAGTGAAAGCAATAATCTTTATTTGAAGGAAGATACTAATGCTAACACTTTGATTGCTGAAATATTTGTTGATGACATCATATTTGGAGGAAATGATATGCTATGAAAATAATTTGCTAATGAGATGAGCAAAGAGTTTGAGATGTCTATGTTTGGAGATATCAAGTTCTTTCTTGGTCTATAGATCATGCAACAATGTGAAGGTATTTTCATTACACAGTTTGAATACATTAAAGAGGTCCTAAAAATATTCAAGATGGAAGATTCCAAACTAGTTGGAACACCAATGGCTACTGGATGTAAGTTGACAAAGGAGGAAAAGAAAACATAGGTAAATTATACTTTGTATATATCAATGATTGGAAAACTCATGTATGTTGTACACACTAGACCAGTTATTACACATGCAGTAGGAATAGTTGTAAGATTTTCTGTTAACCCTAAGGAATTACATATGACTACTGTGAAAAGAATTTTAAGATATCTGAAGAATACTAAGGAATATGGCTTATGGTATATAAGAGAAGGCAAATTTGAACTTAAGGTGTTTACCGACGCTAATTAGATTGGAAATATTGATGATCGGAAGAGAAAAACTGGAGGAGCATTCTTTATGGGTGACAGACTTGTCACATGGATTAGCAAGAAGCAAGGATGTATCTCTCAGTCTACTATAGAAGTAGAGTATGTTATTACTGCTACAAATTGCTCAAATATTGCATGGATCAAACAGTTACTGGAAGGTATGCATATGAAGATCTTAGAACCAGTAATTATCTATTGTGATAACACCAGTTTAATAAACATTTCCAAGAATCCAGTCATGCATGCTAAGACTAAACACATTGCAATCAAGTATCGTTATTTAAGAGAAAAAGATCAATAAAAAGAGGTGATACTTGAGTATGTGCAATCCAAAGAACAATTAGCTGATATCTTCACCAAGCCACTGCCCAAGGATACATTTTAATACTTGAGAAAGAGACTAGGGGTCAAACCCTTGTCTACTAGTCAGTAAAATGATTGAAGGCTACATCAACCTACATATTATCAGAATATCAGTAATGTTGATGAAAGCAAAGAGATGAAATTCAAAGCTACATCTATATATAGATAGGTATATATCTTCACCGAGCACCAAAGCATATTGCTGATGGATAAGGGAAATTCAAGGAATATATTATGGATGGAGAGAAATGAGTGTTTGACATGAATGTCAGAGATTTTTAAAATATTTTTTTGGCATTGTTGTCAAAGGCAGAGAAATTATCCATATTATCAGATCTTTTTAGGTACATTACCTCTCTCACCAATGTATCAATTAATCCTTGTGCTCCATACTTTATGCTCTATGATATTGTGCTCACTATTTTTTAGTGTCTGCAAAATTACTTAGATCTTCCTTCATCATGTTTAATTAGGACTACGTGAAGTTTTTCTTCATCAATTTCTCTTTAGCATCCTCTTTTTGTTCACTCCCCTTAATCCCATTCGTAAATGAATTAAGCTTGTCTCTTATATAGACATAATATTCTTGTTTCTTGATTCTTGATTCTTGGCATGAAAAACAATCCAGCCAATTAGATTTAAAGCATATCTCCTAATTTGTCTAATAGATATCTTCTTGCCAACTGTACAAATCATCTTTAAATCAATCACTTATCTCTGGTCAAATAAAACAAAGTAGACAACCAGTTAAGTCTATTTTTAGCTCTGCCAGCTAGATATTTTGTCATTTTATAAACTCTCTATTCTTTCGGTCACCATTGCAGTTAGTTGTCAGTGACAATTGTCAATTCCTTTGGTAAGACTCTAGTTAGCTTTGTGATCTCTGTCCGTCGGGCATCATTGGAATTTTACTCATCGGGAAACACTTTCTTTAGCTCGTTGGGAAACCTTCTAACTTTGCTTGTTGGGCATCTTGTGGTTTTGCTTCATCAGGAAACACTATACTTCTATTCATCAGGTATCACTGTGACTTTTCTTCTTTTCTCTTTCCATCGGTGTGCACTTTGTCGGTGTTTTTTGTCACTTAGTGAATACTTGACTTTTATGCATTGCTGAAAGCATAACCTTTGTTCCTTTGGTTTTCTAAAGTCTTTGGCATTATGTACATGATTGTATAGATGATATCAAGTTGACATCAATGAAAATAAAATACATTAACTAATTTAATGTCTTACATTATCTTCAGCTTAACATTGTCAAACATTCAATCAGTTACATGTCATCATCTCTATGTGCTTGGTTCAATCGAAAGAAGAATGAAGTAGCAGAAGCACTTCAGGGGTGGAAAAAATCAATCTAATGGTGGATTTTGGTCTCTAATAGTTCCCTTTAAACATTTAAAATTATGTCTTTCTTAAGGAGTTTGATCGGTGAAGACTTCTAGAAGAAATCAACCCTTCTAGGCCTAATTAGGTCTCCTACAGTAGTGAGCATTAGGTACTTTCCTTTCTATTTGGGAGTCTATGATTTTGGTGTTTGATATAACTATGTAAAGGGTGTTTGGATCTAATATTTTTTTGATATATCCTTTAGTAATTTTTTTATCTAAGTCCTAAAAACTCGCTCAATAGGGCTACAAGCCAGGAAGGCCTAAAAGCCATAATTGTTGTCTGATTTCTTAAAGACTTTTAAGGGTTACAAATCATCTCTTCTAGAGACTTTTGAATTTTTTGGAACCTTTCCATCCCCTAAAACATATAGGTTCCTATTTTTATGTTAAAATCAAGTATAATTTACTTTCTTGAAAGAAGACTTAGTATCCTCTAGGAGGATAGTGTGTTTTGTAGTTGCTGCAGGAACCTTTTTTGAAGGTGTAGAGCACTCTCTTAATCTAGTTGGGTGTAGAGAAGACACCTAAGGTCACACCACATCAAATTTTCCTAAATAGAGGAGAGCTTTACATCAAGTGGTATCAGAGAATCAAAGATCCTTAAGGGAAAAATCAAACCAACACCATGGAAGGAGAAGATGCTGGAGGGTTGTTAACAAGGATGACCAATGCAGAGATAGTAACATACCTTAGAGAGAAAAGGACAAAGCATGATGAAAAAATAGAAACTGAGATGCTATTGATGATACAAAAATGGAAGATCTTAGGGAAGAGCGTCAGCAGAAAAATGGTAACTCTGAAGATGTTGAAGAAGGGAGTGAAGAAGAACCCCTTGAGCAGGAGGAAGATGAATGTCCTGTAGACCAGAGACTACTTATGAAGACTCTAAAATATATGGAGAGGAGAACCATGGATACCAAGCTTGATTTGCATACATACAATTGGAAGATGGACATAGATGCTACAATGGATTGGGTGGATGCCCTAAATAGTTTCTTTAATTGTGAAGATATCCCTAAAAACTAGAGGGTGAAGATTGCTAAGTCAAAGGTCAAAGGCTCTGCACTCACATGGTAGAACTTCACCCAAGATGATAGGGCGAAGCATAAAAAGAATCCAATCACCTCATGGAAGAAAATGGTGGCACTACTCAGGGAAACTTATGTACCTGAAGATTATGAAATCCAACTTCATAAGAAAAGGACGAGTCCAAGGCAAACAGACATGGATATCTCAACCTACAATGAATAATTTCAAAAATTGGTGATGAAATCCAAGCTTGCTAAACCAGAATGTGTGAAGATTGCTAGGTATATTCAAGGACTAAGAATTTCACTTCAAGATGAACTTATCCTAACAAGCCTTACCATAGTCAATCAATGCTATCAATTGGCACTCAAAGTTGAAGAAAAGTTCAAAAGAAGAAGTGAACAAAGTGGTAGAGGAAAATGGAAGAATGATAGAGGAAGAGGAAATTTTTGAGGAAGAGGAATACATAATAATAGACTAAAAGGAGAATCCAATAAAGAAAAAACCCAAGGAGAAAGCAATTCTAGAGTTAGATATAGAGGTAGAAGAGGTAATGCAGGGGTAGAAATGGAGGAATAAACAATGGGTAGATCAAATGTTATAACTTAAATCATATGGGTCACTACACCAATTGGTGTCCAAACAAAGACAAGAAGAACAACCAAGGAGAAAGAACAACCAACCTTGTGCAAGAGGATGATGCTGACAGTGTAAGAGACTGTACTGGAGAAGAAGGGACATGCCTCATGATGAAGAGAACTTTGATACAAGCATCTATGCCAGTAGAGCCTCCTCAAAGAAAGAATCTCTTTAGAACCAACTGCAAGAGCCATGGAAAGGTATGCAAGTTAGTTATTGATTCTGGTTCTATTGAAAATTTTGTATTTAGGGAGATGGTAGATAAATTAAAATTGGAGAAATTACCCCACCCAAATCCCTCCCATGTATCTTGGTTGACAAAAGGAAAACAAACCCTTATAAATGAATAGGCTAGGGTAGATTTTTCTATCAAAGACTATAAGGATAGAGTCCTTTGTGATGTTGTAGATATGGATGTCTATCACATTTTGTTAGGACATCCATGGTAGTATGATTCTCAAGCCAAACATGATGGAGCCATAAACAAGTATCAAATCAATCAGGGTGGTCATGAATATAATTTGCTCCCTCTTCTTGATCCTCAATAAGAAAAACCAAAAGAACACTTAGTCATGCTTGTAAGAGAACAAGAAATGATCAATACTATTCAAGATTCAGAGGTAGGATATGCCCTAGTCCTTAAACCAAAGGAGAAAATAGTGCACAAAGAAGTACCTCAGTAAGTAGATAGTCTATTGCAAAAGTATAAGGGAATAGTTGCAAGAGACACACTAGATGAAATCCCACCATTGAGGGACATATGTCATCAGATAGATTTCATTTTAGGTGCTTCCCTACCCAAGAAAGTTGGATATAAACTCACCCCTGATCAGAATGTAGAGGTAACTAAACAAATCAATGAATTGTTGACCAAAGGACTCATACAAAATAGTCTTAGCCCTTGTGCATTCCCAAGAGTTATGGCCCCTAAGAAGGATGGAAAATGGAGACTATGCACTGAATCTAGGGAAATAAACAAAATAAAAATTAGATATAGATTCCCTATACCAAGAATAGAGGATATACTAGACCAACTTGGAGGAGCATGTTATTTTTCCAAGATAGACCTCAAATCAAGCTATCATCAAATAAGGATAAGGACTAGAGATGAGTGGAAAACTACATTTAAAATCACTAAGGGATTGTATGAATGGCTTGTGATTCCATTTGGTCTTAGTAATGCTCCTCGCACTTTCATGAGTCTAATGAATGAAGTGCTTCATGATTTCATAGGAAAGTTTGTAGTAGTCTACTTGGATGAAATTTTGATCTTTAGTAGTACCAAAGAAGGACATATGAGACACTTGGAGCTATTCATCCAAAGAATACATGAGAATAAATTGTCTATCAAGCTATAAAAATGTGCATTCATGCAACAAGAGTTGACATTCTTGGGTTTTTTCATCTCAAAGGGCGCCTTGAAAATGGATCCTAAAAAGGTGGAGGCTATCATCAGCTGGCCAAAACCAAAGACACCAAGAAAAGTCAGGAGATTTCATGGATTGGCTACCTTTTATAGGAAATCTATAAAAAATTTCAGTCATATTTGTGCACCTTTACTTGATACCATCAAGGGTGGTAAGAAAACAAATTCCAATGGACAAAACAAGAAGATGAAGGTTTTTAGTATTTAAAGGGGAAAGTAGTGCAATATCCTATTTTGGCATTGCCTACCTTCAAAAAATTGTTCACAGTGGAAACAAATGCTAGTAATCTAGCCATAGGTGCAGTCCTTAGCCAAGATGGAAGATAGTGGTTTTCTTCTCTGAAAATTTGAATGAAGCCAAGAAAAAGTACAATACATATGAACTATAACTTTATGCTATGGTTCAAGCCCTCAAGAAACAGAGGTACTACTTTCTACCAAAGGAATTTATTTTTTTTACAGATAATCATGCATTAAGTTTTCTTAACAATCAAGACAAGTTAAGTTGAATGCACATGAAATGTGTTGAACAACTACAAGCATTCACATTCTGTATAAAGAATAAGAAAGGAAACTCAAACAAAGTTGAAGATTCTCTTAGTAGAAGAGTGATTTTAGTTTAAGAAATATAGGTCCAAAGCATGGGAATTGATTCCCTCAAGAACCTATACAAGGATGATTCAGACTTTGGTGATATCTACAAGATTTTCTCTACTCTCTCAGATGCATATAACACTACTTATTCAAAATATTTATTGCGAAATCATCTTTTGTTTAAAGGGGGTCAACTTTGTATTCTTAAATGCTCCATGAGAGGAAATATAATTAGAGAAAAGCGTTGTGGCACACTAGGGGGTCATTTTGGGATTGATAAGACACTTGAACTCATAAGGAGAAACTATCATTCGCCTAAACTACCTAGTGATATCAGATTTTTTTTTGAGACATGAACTATTTTCCAAAGAGCCAAAGGAGTTAGGAATAATCATGGTCTCTATCAACCACTCCCACTTCTGACAAAACCATGGGATAGTGTGAGTATGGACTTTGTCCTAGGAATTCCAAGAACTAAATAGGGATTTGATAGAATCTTTGTTATTGTCGACAGATTTAGTAAAATGGCTCATTTTGTTCCTTGTAATGTTTCTAATGATGCTTCTCATATTTCTAAATTGTTCTTCAAAGAGGTAGTCTGGACTCATGGATTTCCAACAGTCATTATCTTAGACAGAGATGTAAAATTCCAAGGGAATTTTGGGAGAACCCTTTGTAAAAAGTTGGGGACAAATTTGTCTTTTAGCTTTGCATACCATCCACAAATAGATGAGAAGACTGAAGTTGTAAATAGATCATTAGGCAACCTTCTAAGGTGTCTAACATAAAAGTATGGATAGACTTGGGATGCTATCATTCCTCGAGCATAATTTTCTTTCAATGATTTAGTAAATAGGTTAACATGGAAGACACTATTCCAAGTGAACTATGGACTTCATTGAAGAGGAGTCATGGAGTTGAGAGACTTACCAAGTGACTTTAAAACTAGTATACATGGTGAAGAGTTTTCTACATAGATCAAACATATCTAAGATCAAGTTAGGGATACATTGAATTAGAACACTGCAAAGTAAAAGGAGCAAGAAGATAAGAAGAAGAGATATGTGACTTTAAAATAAGGAGATCAAGTATGGGTATACCTGAACAAGGAAAGGATACCTAGGGGGCACACTAAACTACATATGAGTAAGATTGGTCCCTGTCAAATACTTCATAAATTTGGGGACAATGCTTATGAAATTTGTTTACCCCCAACTTTTTCTATTTTCCCTATTTTTAACATTTGTGATCTCACTCCTTTTAAGCGTGATGCATGATCTAATAATTCTTTGTAGGATGATGAAGATACATAGGAAGAATGGATAAAGAACTTGCCACCAATCTAACCATTATAGTTGGAAAAAATTATTGAATCCAAAGTTGGTAAAAAAACTAGGAAGAAGACCTACATAGGCTAGTTTAAATGGAAGGGGCTACCTAACATGGATGCCACATGGATGAGTAAAGAGTGTATTCACAAGCATGGAACTTCTTTTCAACAATTTCTCTCAAGTAGAACTTGAGTTTTTAAAAAAATGGAGTATGGTGTGGGAGCACCTTCCCTCCACTCTTTAAAGAAATCATCTTCCTCGGGTCTTCAAAGGATTCACCCAAGGGCCTCCATGACTAAGGGTCATCAAGATCATTTCAAGAGTTTTCAATAATCCAAATTGTAAGGTCTAATCACCCTTGGTGTCTTTATAAACCTTGAGCTTTGACTATGGTCAATTGGAATGTTTTGTGTTTAGTATAGTCTAGGTGTGTTCTTAGGTTTTTTTATTATGTTTCAAGTCAATAATGATCTCTAGGATCTTAGACTTAGGTCCTATTAGGAAAAAAGTGCACTTTTGCAAGAAATACAAAAATTTGCACAAAGCAAGAAAAGTTGCTAAACATAATGTAATTGCCTCCCAATGGTCACAAACTTCAAAAAGTGTCTGGATCCATTGGGGAAGGTCTTCATAAGGCCTTTTAGGTTGGTGAAAGACAAGATGATGTAAGTTTTAATTTGAGAATCAATAAAATTCCCTATTTTCCCTAACTTCTATCTGCAGAATGAACATGTACAGACTGGAATAGATTGGAAGAAGCAAATCTCTCTCAGGTGCACAGAAACCCCTCCTCAACAAGAAGTTTTCAGAGATCATGTCCGAACTTGATTTCCCTCTGTGGGAATTCCTTTTCCTTTAGGGAAATACAATTAGGGTAAATGTATTTTTAAATTCCAAAAGCCTGGGAGAAGGGGAATGAGTTCCTATATTTAATTGCAAGCCCTAGGCAAAGCATCTCTATGTGCTTGGTTCAGTCCAAAGAAGAATGAAGTAGAAACAAAAATTCAGGGGTGGAAAAAATCAATCTCATGGTGGATTGTGGTCTCTAAGAGGCCCCTTTAAATATTCCAAACAATGGATTTCCTAAGGATTTTGACTGGTGAATACTTCTAGAAGAAATCAACCCTTCTAGGCCTAATTAGGCCTCCTACAATAGTGAGCATTAGGTAATTTCCTTTCTGTTTGGGAGTCTATGATTTTGGTGTTTGATATAACTCTATAAAGGGTGTCTAGATATAATATTTTTTTGATAGATCCTTTAGGAAGTTTTTGATCTAAGTCCTAAAAACTTGCTCAATAGGGCTACAAGCCAGGAAGGCCTAAAAGCCATAATTGTTGTCTGATTTCTTAGACACTTTTAAGGGTTACAAATAATCTCTTCTAGATACTTTTGAATTTTTTGGAACCTTTTCATCCCCTACAACATATAGGTTCCTATTTTTTATGTTAAAATCAAGTATAAGTTACTTTCTTGAAAGAAGACTTAGTATCCTCTATGAGGATAGTATGTTTTGTAGTTGCTATAGGAACCTTTTTTGAAGGTGTAGAGAACTCTCTCAATATAGTTGGGTGTAGAGAAGACACCTAAGGTCACACCACATCAAATTTTCCTTAATAGAGGAGAGCTCTACATCATGGTGGATTAGGAATTGGAGGTGGGAGAGAGGTTGGTGGAACGTGAATGTGAGGTGGTGGAGTAGAAGTAGAAATCTCTCCTACAATTTTATTTTTTTCTATATTATGAGCCACTGTGGTGTCTTGAGTTTTAGGCCCTTGTCCAGTATTGGAGCCCATCCTTGTGACAGACATGTTTAGTGTGAGATTAGTGAACTAGGCCAAAGGTGGAGTGAGGATCACTTGAGGCTCAATGAGCGTAGGTGCTCACATGTAAAATCTTGTTCTTGAATTAGGCATATCATGTCCCTAGTCTACAAAGCCTCCTAGGCCCTCAAAATTAGATATTTGGAACTCATCTAAGCCTAAGGAATCTAGAGGATTGTCCTACTTTTCTAGATCCTCTATGTGTTTCCTCGTGACCTCCTTTTCTTTCCTCTTCTAAGAGGCTTCTTGAGACATTTTACTTTTAACCAAAGGTGTGTCCTCATCTTCTCTCTCCTCCTATAAGGGTTCTAGTCATGGAGACACAGAAGCTCTCATCCTTTTGTACATTTTCTTTCCTTCTCAAGTGGTAGGGGGATATTGACTAGAAGTGGAAGAGCCTTCCTCTTGTGTGGTTTGTGACGATCCAACTTGAGGATCTATCTATCGTATCATCTTTGTTTTTGGAGACTTATGCCTAGGATTTGGACCATATTCTACTGCACGCTCATGGCCATATATCATACCTCACTTCTAAGGTGGAGCCTTCTTTTATTAGGGTACAATGGATTTCTCTCCCTATTTCTTATCCGCCTTCCTTGGTGGATCCATCAATCTCTTTACAGGAATGAGATCCATTTGATAAGGCCTTTTAATCCATGCCTCTGTTGTTTTGACCACATGCCAAGCTTAGAACTCAATATCATCATTCTCATCTTTATCAATTTTTGCATTTAGGATGGGCCTATTGTATATCTTGTCCATAGTATAAATTGATTCTAACATGTTATCTAAATATTTCACCCAAACCTTTAGGGGAATTAGGGCCTTCAAGGTCTTCTATACTAGGGTAAGGGACATCCTGCAATAATCCTTGATTCTAACCTCATGATCATCCACATAGCATATCTAGTGATCTTCAAGGTGTCACTCATGCATATAGAATTTGCCAATGATATGGCTATATATATACCTATTGGGTCAAATCAGGCCTATACCATTTTGTATAGTTGGATTGGGACCTCATCCCACTTAAAGGTCAAAGATTTGAATAATTTGATGTCTTGGAGAGTGTACAGGTCTAGGAGAAGGTGGATGTCCCATCAGTGCTTCTTCTTATGCTTTTTGTGCTCATAAGAATCTGTGAGCTGTCTGGCTATTTCTAGAATGTTAACCCAGTCAGATGGGTACCTGTACAAATTCTTTGGTTTCAAGATATATCCTACCACTCAGATGTATATAAACATCCCAAACTATATGTAGTAGGCCCTAATGACCCTTACTTTAGTGGCTTCTTCTTCTGAAATTTTCTTTGTGAAATCACATTTAATGGATCAAATGATTGCAAAGATGAAAGCATCATTCACTTTCCTGTAGTCCGGGCTATCTTCTAGCATATTTTCCCCTTTCACTAGTTAAAGATATGCAATATGGGGCCATGCATTTGGGTCATTGATGTTTCCCCTTTTAGTGAGCCCCAGATAGTCTGTGCGTGCCACTAGTAAGTACAATATGTATGTACTCATGGATAATTTTGGATTATCCTTAATTGTAGTCAGTTTCTTGTCCAATCTGTCACTTATGATGGTGGCCCAATTGAACTTGGCCTTGCGGTTCCTAATCTTCTCTATCAGTAGGATCATCTAGTCCTTGAGCTGGATGGACTGGGGTAGTCCATACACCTAGCTTATTAGAGTTACCACTACCTGGATGTCATCTTTTATATATCCTCTCCTGAGGTCTATCTTGTCTAGTTTATTCTTTGGGAGAGGTTTCTTAAGATATTCCTAATTAGCGATCACATATGCATACCCAAACTTGTTTCTAAACCATATGAGGCCCTTTTCTATGAAGAAATAATAGAATTTATCTACGCCCTTTTGGAGGTGAAAGACCTCTTTTATTTTGTTTGGTATTATGTCTAGAACCACCCGTCCTTCTGTGTTTTTGACTACCCTTTCATCTAGGTTGTAGTGATATTCTAGGGTCATGATAAACTCTAAGGACATGACAGCCACTGGATGGGCTGCTACATTAACTAGGCCTGATAAGACCATGGAGGTGAAGTCTTGGACCTTCTCACTAGCTGGAAACACCTTAATAGGAACTCATCCCAATTTATGTTCCTGATATCAGTATTGGTGATCTCTATATATGTTTGTTCCTGATCTTCAAAGGGGGGTGATTCCCCTTGTACATGTACTTCATCAGGGATGTTGTTCATTTCTTAGGCATTCCTACATGGAAAATGCAAGTATTAGTATCTTTTACTTGAAAGAAACCTAAAAAATGGGAAAGGAAAGAAAACTAACTAAGAAAAATAGAAGCAGAGGCTCTTAAGTAGTCAGAAATGCAATTTTTTCTCTTTCATCCTTTTTTGTATTTTTGACGCCATAAACAAGGTTGAGGTCCAAAAAAAGGCTGAAAGTGTGATTGACACGGGTGGAAAAAAAGGTCTTCTTGGGATTTTGGTGTGCAAAAGTCTAAAATCAGTTTTTGACTCTGAAAGTTTGAAATCTCTGAAGGGAAGAACCTATCTCTCATCATTTCGGTGTTTTAGGGGTTTCAGACTTTTTGGAGGCCTGAAACGCTGATGATGCCAAAAGTGTGAAATGCGCTTATGTGTTTTGTCAAGGGGGAAAGATGGTTTTTGGCCTTTTGGAGGCCAAAAACCTACGACTAGGTCGCAACACACAAAAAAATCTAAACACTAAAAATGAAAAAGTAAGAAAGTAAGAAGAGGAAATGAAACCCCTTCACAATCCCAAGGGCACAAAAAAACCTAGGGATCTGGGAGGGAGGACGATCTGACTAGGTCGAGACCATGACCAAAAGACGTGAAACAACAAAAGAAAAAAAAAAATGAACAAGGGGCGGAGACCAAAACCCTACCTCTAAAATGTGAGTCAAGGGAGGATAAAAACCATGATGCAAAGAGAAACTGATAGAGTATGATGAGTGGGAGAAGAAAAGAATGAAAATCGTGGGAAGGAGGCAAAAAAATGCAAGAGACTAAAATGCAAAAGTGACAATCACTTAAGGCAGGTCACTTAAATCACCTATGGGGTGACGTCACCTGGTTTTGGCGCTTTGGAGGCCAAAATGTCAAACATCAGGTGGCCTCATCCCCTTTCGGTGTTTCAGGGTCCAAAACACTGAAAGGTTTGAAGGTTTTGTCCTTTGGCCTTTTTGGTGTTTCGGAGGCTAAAACACCAAAAGGGTCAGGCTCAGCCTTTTGACCATTTCAAAATCTTGGAGGACTCTACATCCTTCAAAATGCCAAAAGGGAAAAAAGGCCATAAATACCCTAATTTTCCTCAATATGCCCCTCAAGAGACCCAGTTCAAGGAACAAGGAGAGGGGCAGACTCAGAAACCCAAAAAAGAAGAAGAAGAAGGGGGGTCCCCATGGTTAGAGGACCAAAATGAGGTGTTTGTTGTGGACCCGCAACAAATATCCCCAACAAAAGGATGAATGACCAAGGCATTTCTTCATCATCAAGAATCTTTTGGATTCTAAGTTTGTAGTGGAATTAAAACCAAGAGATGTCTGTGTTTACTATATTTTAATGACTTTTCAGTTTGAAGTTTTCTGCTGGTCTCCCAGTTTGTGCTCACGTGTGTTCATTCCTTGACCTTTGATTATGGTTACTAGAATGTTTTTGAACTGTTCCCAACCTTTTCCATGTAAACCATGGCTTCCTAAAAAGAGATTTGCTTCTAGTTAGGCATCCATAGCCCAGATAAAGTTTCCCTTGAATCCCAAGTATAACCTTTCTCTACTACTAGTCGTGTGTCCATAGCCCTTGTAGAGGTTGTTTAGTCACCCTCATCCATTTTCTCTGTTAGGCTATAGCTTTTGCATGAGAGTTTAGTTCTTTGAAGAGTTCTTCTTATTTTCTTCTTATGTAATTATATATATTTAGGTTCATACTATCTTCTTTGATTGATCCGAGCAATGATTAGGATGTGCTACTTAGATTTCAGACTTGTGACCTCTTCAGGCCACCTTTCTTTTGTGTGCTGTTTCTCTCTTTCTTTAGCTATATTTATATTTCTCCTACCTTTGCATTCACTTAGAATTTGGTTTTGGGATCGGTGGGTACCCAAATCCATGGACTAATGCTAGTCACAACTAAAAAACTCCCAAGAAACCAATGCTCTTAGGTGCCATCTCTTAATGTTCTTTGTGATTAGGATGACCAAGATTTGAACATCTTCCCTTTTTTCAATGATAGATGCCACCACTTTATTTTTTTGGAACGTTCTCTTCACTATATGTTTCTTTGGAGAATTTGAAAAATAAATACCTCTGCTCCAATTTAGGAACCACTTGGAGTGAATCCAAGACACACTTGACCCAAAGAAAAATGAGCCCCAACAAAAGGGGGAGCAACTACAGATGGAAGAAAGGGACCAACGGTGGGTAAACGAAAGAAAGAAACAAAGAAAATAAAGAAAAAATACTATGGTACAAGGGATGGAAGACAACCCCGCTTAGGATCTGAAATAATGTTTGAGGAATTTTCTATTGACTGGAAATAGGGTCATCTCACCATTTAAGGTGTTGATCCTGAAAATGTTATCCCCCAAGATCTTTGATATATGGTAGGGGTGTCATGCCCAAAAATTTGCGCCCAAAAATGCAACAACTTTTTTTTTTTAAAAGGTGAATTTAATAGAATATTAATGTCAAGAGGGTGTAAGGGGTATCATGACATGTATCAACCTCCCTTAACCCTAAATGTCTACTAAAGGATAAGTTGCACAAGGTGACGTTAATCATAAATTTGACTGGTATTAATTTTAGGATAATATTTGAAGATTTAACAAGGTGAGGTTACATGGAGTATGCATGTCATTCACTAAATTTTATTAATAGAGTTTGATGATGTGGAGAAAGAGAGAGAGACTCCCTATACTCCATCTACTGGGTTACTCAAAAAGCCTGGTAAGTTATTAGATGATGAACTCTATGCTTAATTAATTCTCTAGGGTAGGGCACTATCATAATATTATTTTTATAATAGTCAGTACACTGGCCACATATATTGACCACATAAAAATAACATTAAGAGTCCCTGAGATTTATTTAAAAAATTTAATTAAGTTCACCCCCCTTAAAATATTGACCAATTAAATCTTCCTTTATAATAATATAATTTCAATTTAATTGTACTATTAATGTCAGGTCGGATAATATATTACGAAGATATTATTCTAATTAAAATGTTCATTCTAACTTAGTCATTTATTGAAATTTCATTTCGTAAATTTTACTACGAACGAGAAATATTATTGTTATAGATAAACTCTCTTATTTCAACACATTTTCCTTAATTAATATAATTTCCATTATTAATCTACTTACTAAGTCCATCTCTTCATTCATGAAACAAACATACATATTCTTAAAATGACTTATCTAAATTTCCTAATAATACTGTAAATAAGGGAATGAGTCTCACCATAAAAGAGACAAAAGAAATTAAAATTGCAGTATCTTAGAGGAAGGAAAAAGTTTCCCCCTCTTTTCCAACTCAAAAGAAACCCCTAACTGAAAGCATGGTGGATAGTGCTGAGTCTGCATGAGGGATTGCACATATATATATATATATA
>MU223483.1:469366-483818 GCA_018584345.1 Thuja plicata
TGGCCTTTGGTACAAACACAAGTGTCAAGTGACACACACAAAATTTACACATCACTAAGCCATGTCATATCCACTTAGGCAAAACTCACAAGGAAATTAAGAAATACATTTAAAGATTACACCTTCACACTCATCCAATTACTTTTGTGAATAAAATTATGAAACAACGAGGTCTTGTCTCTCATCAGACGCAACCTTGGCTCAACTGAGTTCACAATTTCCTTTGTTTGGTTCCCCAGATAAAATACCATGGTTTCTTACCTGCACACTCAATTCAAATATCAGTAGTCTGAGAAAATAAATATACATAATAAAGAGATATGCAATATTCAGAATATAAGGACATTATCAATATACTAAGTCATTACTAAAGATCACAAGATTACATAATTCTCATTTTAAGCATTTATCATAGGGTAAAATTTGCATTGCAATAAATTGAAATACAACATTTAAATCAATTATATCCAAATCTCATCAATAAACATAACATAATCAAAATGAGTTTCCAAATCAATAGTCTCAGAATAAAGGTTCATAATAGAAAACATAATATAGTTCATAAGGTGCATCATAAAGCATCATGAGTTCATACATCCAAAATATCAAATCCATGGCATAAAGCCTAAAGTCCATAAAGTCTATAGTGCATCAAAAGCAAAGTATCATATGCTAAATCTATCATAAGAAGAAAACTGGAAAACTATGATGGGGTTTGGGGTGAGGCCTCACAAGGGGCCTGTCCACAATTTTTGAAATTTGGTGTGGCTGCCCAAATTTTATTTCACCTTGTCCCACACGAGGACAAGGTTGAAGATCCTAAAATATTTAATGGTGGATCTCTTGTCGAACCACCGCTTGAAAATGGCCTAGTGCTTTGATACATGCTCTAGGTCCAAAGTTATTTTTTCCTCCTGGCTGAGGAGGTTCATGAGTCTAACTTGCACTCGATCTTTGCCTCCCATGTACTGGTCCTTAAATATCAAGATTGGGATTTTCAATTTCACGGGGAAGACTGGTTATAAACCATAGACCAGTTGGTATGGGGATGTCCCTAAAGTGTTCTCGATCCTCACCTAGTCTTTCCACAAAGCATATTTCAGTTGTGTGTGCCAATCCCAGTGATTGTCATCGAGATGATGTTTGATCATTGTCGTCAGGTTCTTGTTTGTAGACTCTTCTATGCCATTTCCTTGTGGATAATAATTTGAAGATAATTTAAGGATTACCTAGTTTTTGAAGGCCCATTGTGTGAGCAAGGAAGATGAGAAAGAGGGAGCATTGTAACATACTAGATAGAATGACATCCCGAACCTAGTTATGATGCCCTCCTCCAAGAACTTGGTTACCACCTTTGTGGTGCAATTCTTCAGTGCTTGGGCCTCTGTCTTGTGTGTGTAGTAAGTGGTAGCCATTAGAATAAAATTTTCCTATAGATGAAGGGGGGTTAATCATTCCAAAAAATCTAAGCCCCATTGGGAAAACAAACATACCTCGTATACTGGCTGTAAGGGCATTTATGGATTTTTCTCTCAAGTTGTGCTCATTTGGAAAGTGTTGCATGATCTCACATTCTTTATAGTGTATTTGAACAATGTTGGAAAAAAATAACTTGCCCTTAGGATTTGGTGATAAATTGCCTCAGCTGAACCATGTCCTATCTTGTATCTGTCATGAAAATATTTGAGGGCTTGCTTTGCTTTGAGCCTATCTTGGAACCTCAAGTACAAACCCTCATAATTGCATTTATATAGCTAACCATTCTTCAACATGTAGGAGCTTCTTTTGATTTTCAAAGACCTTCTCTGTGAGCTATTCATCCCCTCCGAGCAATGATTCTGTAGTAGGTAGTAGACTATGTCTTGATACCATATATCAATGATAACACCTTTATCTGTGTAAGTTTGGCACACCAGACCTTCTTCCACTTTAGAGATCAGTTTTTTCAGGACCTGGCCTCTTACTAGTTTCATTGGCTGATTTTCTAGGTCAAGCTCTTGTAGGATTTCCATCCATTTTCTTCTTCGCTCTCCTAGCTCATTTTTCATTAGCAAATATTTTACAATTGCATCTGAGACTATCTTGAAGACTTTTCTCCTTAAGATGTAGTGCTGGAATTTCTTTACCACTTTGACCAAATAAAAAGATTGTTTTTCTAGGTTTGGGTACCTGACTTTAGCATTCTTAAGGGTGAAACTCATAAAAGCTATTGGTCTTTCATTCTTCCCATCTTTCTTCTATGTAAGGATGCTGATGCAAGTGTTCTAATGTGAAAGAGTATACTTTGAAGGGAATAGTGTAATCTGGGCTGACAAGGATAGACGTTGTGGCTATGGCTTTCTTGATATCTTCAAATGAATTCCTTACTAGGGGAGTCCATTCAATCTTAGCATCCTTCTTCAACATGTCATTGAGTGGTTTTACTATCTCAGTGAAACTGTTGATGAACTTCCTTACAAAGTTAATCTTCCTAAAGAAGGACTTCAACTCTTTACGACTGTGAGGTGGCATTAGCTTGAGAATGGGTTGGACTCTATTGGGGTCAATTACTATTCCTATTTTTGAGATTATGTGTCCAAGAAACTTTCCCTCTGTCACCCCTAATATACATTTTTTAGGATTTAGAGATATCCCGTATTTCCTACATCTTTGGAGGACCTTCCTTAAATCACTTATATGATCTACTCATTATTTTGAGAAAATAGTTAGATCATCCATGTAGATGATGATAAATTTTCCAACTATCCCTCTGAAGGTAGTTTCCATTTCTCTTAGTAAAGTAGTCCCGACATTGATCAAACTGAAGGGCATATGTTGATAGGTGAATGTCCCCCACTTGGTGGTTAATGCCCTCTTTAATCTGTCTTCCTCTTCCATAATTACTTGGTTGTACCCTGAATAGCCATCCAGGAAGGACATCATTTGGGAACCATTCACTACTTTCAATACCTCATCAAAATAAGGGAGTGGGTAGTTATCCTTTTGAGAGGCTTTGTTCAGGTTTTAGAAGTCCACACACAGTTGAATCTTGCTAGTATTCTTTCTCATGGGTACCAAGTTGGCAACCCATGTGGAGTGTCATATGGGAAATATGATTCTATCATCTAGAAACTTTGGGACTTCCTTTTGTATCAAGTTCTCCATAGTAGGATTAACGGGCCATTGACATTGATGAAATAATTTAGAATATGGTTTTAGTGGGATATTGTGCACAATGAATGAGGTGTTGTATGTCTTTAGTTACTCATGGCTCCAAGCTATGACATCTCAATATTTTTTAAGGAGGTGGACCATCTCATCTTTCTCCTCTTTCGTACATACTCTCCCAATGTGAACTTCTCTTGGCTCATCTTTGGTGCTGAGGTTGTATGCTTCATACTCTTTAGCATTGGGTGGCACATCTGGACATCTTTTTATAGCGGTCTCATCACTGTCAAAATTCCTCTCTAGTTCCACCATTCCTTTGGGTATGTAATTGGTCCTTAGGTTTATGATGTCTTGATCGTCAAGGTCTCCTACGCTAACTTCTTCTTTTTCCTCTTCCTTCTCTTCATCCATGATTTGTTTTTCAAACACACCTATGCACATGATGAACTCAAGGATGTGTTTATCATCTTGAAAGATTTGGAAATTGGTGATGTTATTTGGGATGGCTAGGGCAACAATAATTGCAACTGAGAACTTCTTTAGTTTATACTTCTCCATTGGATGTAACTAACTGGTGGATATAGCTAGGGCATCAATGATGACTTTCTTCCTTCATGGGATGGCCTTGATGTTGAATGCTTTGAAGTAATTGATAAAGTCCCATGCCTTTTTTCAGTAGGCTGAAATCCTCTTATCATTGCAAGAATACTAACTATGGATTTGTTTGATGACCAATTGTGAATCTCCTTCTACCGTCAAGGCTTTTATTCCATTCTTGTGGGCCAGGAGGATTCCACAAACCAATGCTTCATATTGTGCAACATTGTTAGTGCACAAAAATTATAATCTATATACAAAATAGAAAGACTTACCTCTTGGGTTTATGAATTCGATCCCTACTCCTGCTCCTTGTTTACACTTAGAGCCATCGAAGAGTAATTTCCATATTTGGTACTATTTTGTGGGTTTTGAATCATAAAAGAACCTCTTCGAGAATCCCTTTGTTTCAGGATTATGCTCCTTTTCTTCATCACTTCTTGAGGAAGTGGACTCTCTCTTTTCCATCTCTTGGATATGTTTGAGTTCATAGAACTTGGTACTTTCATCGTCTTTATTTTCTTGTAGCTCTCTAGTCATTGAATAAGTTCAATGTAGGGCTTTTGGTGTTTAAATCTGACCCACTTTCTTGACTTTTAGTTAGGGCATCCAGGTCCACTAGGTCATCTATCCTATTCATGGGGCTACCTTTGCTTTCTCCTTTGAGGTTTTCCTTTTTTTCTTCAAGATTTCTTAGGTTTTTGATTGGTAGGGAAATTTGTGTTAGCACTCAGGTCAGTGCTTTTTGGAAATTGGAGCACGTGAATTCTAGGTGACTCTCTTGATGTAACCAATAGGTCCCTAGTAGTAGAAGGATGTTAGGGTCAACATCTTTCCCTAGATTCTGCATACTTTTCATTATACTACTGATAAAGTTTTGAAAGATGTCGTCATGGATCTTGGAATTGAGTAGGCCATGCACCAAACTATGGCCTTGTTCTTCAAACTCTCTGATTTGGAACATGAAAATGTCATCCATATGATAGGTGTCTAGGTCAGTCTATGTGAACAAGACTTCATTTGGAGCATTATATTCAAAGATCATCCTTCTTAATTTGGGCTTGGCATCAATCTTGATTTGGTTGTGTAGTACTTTCCATGGTAACCATAGCTGTGTGAAATTTGTGGAAAACCATCCTCTTAAGAATTTGGTCCATTCTCTACTTAGTAGCATTCCATACATTTTGGGGATATCTACTACATGCACATCAATGTATTCTTGTATCCATGGGTCAAAAACCAATTGGATATGTACATCTTTGAGAACACCAATTACCTTCACTTCTGTCTTGTCGAGTTGAATCACCACTCTATTTGTTTTCTATGGAATCATTCCCAATTTTTGACAGATGGATAAAGGAATGATGTTACAAGATGCTCCATAATCAATTAGGAAACTATGTAGGTTCTTCCTCAATATCCACAAACCAAGAAAGAATGGTGGTACCTCTATCTTGTCTTTGAACAGAACTAGGAAAGCTTCAGAAGTATTGATGTTATAGGTGCTCTTTGCATTGCTATTTATTATACCTTTCTTTGAATGCTCCAGGGATTTTAGGAGGGATTCTCTCTAAGAAGGGAAATCTTGAAGCATCTCAAACATGGATATGTTCACCTTTATTTTATTTAGTTCTTCAATTGCACTATAATTTTTGTTTGACCATGCTGGGTTTATTTAACTAGTGAACGTGTTTGGTGGGAATGATACAGGAGCATTCAAAACTCTTGGTGGTGCAGGATTATTGTTTGCTCAGGGATCTAGTGGAGTTGGTTGTTTACTTGGAGGTATGCCATCAATTATAGGGTCCTTTTAGCTCTATAGATTTTAGGAGTTTTGATGCTCATTTTGGAAGGCATGAAATTCAAAGTATTCAAGCTCATTCTCTTTCTGGAATGGAAACAAAAACTATTCTTCTCCTGAATAGGGGTCCAAACTTTTCCCATTTTTAGATTCATAGGAATCAAACATCATGGCATTGAACTAAACTGGTGGTTCCTCTGGATTTTGGGAATACTAATTATAGGATTTTCTTCCATATCCTTTGTTGCCTTGGCATATATTTAGAGCCCTAAAAAAATTGGCTTCTGCAGCTTCATAGGTATTAGCATTATCCAGTAGTATACTACCATTGTTGGGCTGGGTGTTCTATGGTCTATTTGGTCTTTGCTACTCAAATAGATTATCCTGTATATTATTGTTATTGTTGTAAGTGTTTAAACTCTGATTCTTATTTTTGGGATAAGTACTTGGACCAGCCAGTACCCGTTGGTACCCATTTTGGTTTTGGGAAGGATTCAACTTCATCCAGGTGAGCTCACTTGTGAGCTGGGAAAAATTTTTCTTTACGACATCCAACTCAAAGGCTAGGTTAGTATCAGGTTTAGCTTGGGCATGACCCTCTTTTCTACAAATACTATTTTATGAGCCTCATAACCAAGATAAGGGATGGATGGTGGTAGGGTTGAAAATGATTGTTCCTAAATTGGATTTAGCAAAGGCAGATGAGTGGCCAAAGCTTGATTGCTTGTTAAAAATGGATACGGGGTAGTGGTGTTGTTAATGATGGGCATGGTTGCAAAGTTCCCTTCTTGAGGGTCCATTTTCTATGTGAATCTTATGGCCTAGTTATACACCTTTTCCATTGTGTCTCTATTTGCAGGTGGCTGTCTTCTTAGAAAAATTGAAGTGAAGGGGTCCAGAGCCTTGAGATAAAATTGTATGATGGTTGCCTCTGGTATGATATAACGAGCTTCCAAATTTTGATGCATCTTGTGGAAATGATGATTGAACATGGAAATGGGATCCTTATGATCTTTTCTCATTGTTATGAACTGGTGATGTGTCATAGTTGGGTCCACATACAATTTAAATTTATTGCAAATTTTGGTTTCAAATTCAATCCATGCAGAGATAGATCCACGTGGTAGGTTTAGCTACCAGTTGTATGCAAATTCACCCAAGGTGTATGTGAAAAAATGAAAGACAACATCTTGGTTAGAATTATCTTTGCAGTTACAAATTTCTTTGAATGCACAAATATTCTCTTCTTCTATCCTTGATTCACCATATATGAAACATGTGCAAAACTTCTCTGGATTTTTGGGAAACTCATGGAGCTGCCCAAGAAAATTTAATGGTGAGTTTTGTGCATTGGCAAAGAAAGCTATTAGATGAAGTTTCTGCAAATTCTGATTTGCAGGTTCTGATTTTGATTTATGGCAATGGGAACAGTTGGGACAAAGATGTGTGATTGTTGTTCAAGCGGGTTCTGTGACTCAATAGGATGGTGAGAGGATCTCTCTCTTGTCTTCCCTTTGTTGTTGCAAGATCTACGGTGGTGAGTGAGTTTAATGAACTTGCCTCTTTTTAGAGATGATCTAAGAATAATCTCAAATCATTCTAGAGAAAAGGATATGATTTTATCCATCTTATCAGTCTTGATGCCCTCCTTCTAGTGCCACTTCTGTTGAGCGTTTTTTTTACACAAGTCAATTGCTAGGATCTTGAGAATCAATTTCCTCTCTTGAAAGAATAATGAAGTTATTCCCAAGGTTCTTCGGGGTTGTGGTACAACCTGCTTGGTTACTCAATTGAAGATAAATGTGAATGTTCATGAGGAGACCTTTGCTGGTACATTCAAGACATCAAATTGCAAAACAAATTTAGTAATTTTTTGGTATTTTTTTGATTAAAGATGATTACTTTCAGATTTATGATAGAATTTAAATGAGCAGGGTAACAAGAAATAAAATAACTTTCTGAAAATGAAATCCTAACGGACATAAACCATTGTCAATCTTCCCTTGTGAATTGAATGATAGAGAGATTTGGAATAAACCCACGAAGTATACATAAGACAATGTCACAATTCTATACTTGATGGATGCAATAGTTTAGAGAGAAAATATATTCACTCATCTAATATTTTCAAAACCTATCAAATCATGAAGCCACCAAGATGTGTGCACACACAAGATGGATTTATTGTTAAGCCCAATAGATGAACTTTTCCATGAATTCATCACAACAAGGTAAATAGATAAAAACAAAGTCCAATTAATAGAAACACGGATTCGAAGCATAGTAAAACAATTGGCTCTTTGAAAATAATGAATAATTATGCACACATTCATCAATTTTGCATAGATAGCAAAAAATATCACACCACGAATGAAGCACCAACTATAGATATTTATTACATTAAGAATCCGACCCTCTTACATTTTTTTTTATTAAGATATATAGAGTTTTGATCTATAGACTCTGAATGCCAAAATTAGGGCATCAGAAACTCTAAAATAATGAAAATGAACTAAAACTAAAGCTTTTCTTAAAGAAAACTATTGCTAACTGATACTAGACAACTTGCGTGGATTTTTAATCCATTTACAATCAGTTTTCCCATGTAAGAGGAATCAAACTTGCAGAGAGAGAGAGAGACAGAGAGAGAGAGGTTTCTTCGCATGCATCTGGAGTCTTGTTCTTAATCTTGGAGTTCTCCCTTGGAATCTTCATCTGGAGTTTTCTTTGAGGTGGGAATTGATAGAGGACCCTTATTCCTTCCAAAATAAAATATAGTTAGGCATCCCTCTGATATTAAGTTCAACTGCCATGCAAAAAAGTGATCTCGCTAGAAAAGCCCAGAAATTAAGGCCCCGACCTCTGCACCCAAATTTGCCAAGTGCCAAATTTTCCTAAGTGTCAGAATCAAAATTGGAGGCCCCAAAGTTTTGGCCCTAATAGAGGCCAAAAGGATGAAGGGCCAAAATTAGCCTCTGGAGAAAATAGCTAAGTGTGCAAACTATATTTAGCCCTTGGGAAAAATGGCTGAGTATGAAGGACTCTATTTCTCAAAATGGCTGAAGGGATCTAAGGAGTCGGTTCAAAAACACTTCTAGATGGCTAGCTGAGATCCTTTACACTATCTCTTGAACTTCCTCATAATCTATCTCTTTCCTCTTGACCTTGTTAATCCTTCATTCTTTCTTCTCTCTGAAAACGGTCAATTTAGAAGCAAAGAACTTGATCTCGTCTTCATGTTCAGACATTCTTTGCATGTCCTCTTTTGAATAAAACAATTGGTGCAAGGCCTCTTTGGTGCTAACACCTGCTAGGATATCTTTGAAGTGTTGTATCAATTCTTTTTCTAGGCACAAGGTTTGTTTTTGTTGATCCCTATATAGTTCTAAACCAACTCCTATGAAGAAACCTTCTATTTCTTCTACCCAATCCATGACTTCCTTTTGTTTCTCCAGTCTGTGAGCTAAGAATTTTACATAAACCTTAACTATTTTGGATATGCTCTTGATCTAGGTCTCGCAGTTGTCTAGCTCTTTTCCCTCATAAATCTTGACCCGCATCTAGAAGTGTTGCTTCTTGATAATCTTGAGGTCCTAGAGAATGTCTTTCCATTTGGTTCCTTCAGAATCTAATCCCTCCACATTCCATTAGATCAATCAACTTTGTGGCCTTAATTAGAATGACTCTGTATGGCCTAAATACTATCATGATAAACCCTTCTCCGTATTGGTCAAAATAATTCTTCCAATCCACACTTTCTTGGATGAAAGAAGGGGTCACACATGCTGGTAAATTTGGAGTGGCTCTCTTCTCTAACACGACCTGTAATGAAGCTTTTTGGAAACTTGGGACAATGGGACCCACCATTTTATGAATGAACTTATTTATAGAATCATTTTTATCTGTTAAGGATTTAATGGTTTCCCATCCTTTCTCATGCATCCTAGAGCATGTTTAAGCCCTAGGGATGTCAATGTCTTTCTTCCTTCCCTGGTAGGCTCCCCTAGATCTACCTCCTCAAATGTATAACCTTTAGGGGTTATTTGTGCTTAAGGGGTGCTAGTAGAGGGAACTGCCACCTATGCTTTCTAGTGACCCCTATTGTCTTGAGTGATGTAGGATATGGTCCTCGCTAGTATATTGGCCTCTGTTTGATGAAAGGCTTGCCCCACGGATTCCATACTTATGTCTTCTCCTTCCACCTCATCAGTGTAAGTTCTTTTTTGAGGTCGAATCTCTTTAGTAAACCAAGTAGGTTTACTAAAGGTAGTGAATATCTCATATGGGTAAATGTGGAGGATTGAAGCCAAGTTTTGTGGTCTAGGGGTCACCTCCTCTTCTAACTCTTTCTCCCATTCACCTTCTTGCCCACCTTCTCCCTCATTCATTTATTCTTTGTGGCCTTCTCCTTCTCCCTTCTCTTCTTCTCCCCTCTCCTCTTCTACTGCAACATCTTGTTTATCTCTATCTTTTCCTTCATCCCCTAAGGGACTAATTAGCACTTCTACATTGAGGCTAGTCATGGCTGCCAGTGTGGTTTTGAAGGGAGACGTAGCTTCTATTCTTACTCACCCTTGGGGAGTCAAGATGAATAAATGCAAAGGGATTGATGGTGGTGGAGTAGGTGTTGGTATTGTGGGTGGTGGAGTAGGAGTAGGAATAGTTAGAATAGGAGGTGGGAGAGTAGAATTTGAAGGGGGTGAAGTTGGCATTGGAGTTGGGAGAGAAGATGGTGGAGTAGGAATTAGAGGTGGGAGAGAGGTTGGTGGAATGATAATGTGATGTGGTAGAGTAGAACTAGAACTCTCTCCTACATCTTTATCTCCTGCTATATTATGATCCATTGTGACATCTTGAGTTTCAGGCCCTTGGATAGTGTTGGAGCCCATCCTTGCGACATGCACATTTACTGCTTGATTAGTGAACTGGGTCAGAGGTGGAGTAAGGATCACTTGAGGCTAGATGAGCATAGGTGCTCCCATGTCAAATTCTATTGTTGAATCAGGTGTATCCTGTCCCTAGTCTACAAAGCCTTCCAGGCCCTCAAAATTAGATATCTAGAACTCATCTGAGTCTAAGGAATCCAGAGGAGTGTCCTTCTTTTCTAGATCCTCTGTGTGTTTCCTCATGACCTCCTTTTCTTTCCTCTTCTGAGAGGCTACTTGAGACCTTGTCCTTTTAACCAAAGGCATGTTTTCCTCTTCTGGATCCTCCTGTAAGGTTTCTAGTCATGGAGACTTAGAATCTCTCCTCCTTTTGTACATTATCTTTCCTAGGAGAATGGGGAAGTCCCATCAATGCTTCTTCTTATGCTTTATGTGTTCATAAGCATCTGCAAGCTGTCTGGCCATTTCTAGAATGATTAACCAGTTCGATGGGTACCTGGGAAACTTCTTTGGTTTCAAGGTAGATCTTGCCACTTAGATGTATGTAAACATCCTAAACTATATTTAGTAGGCCCCAATGGCCCTTACTTTGGTAGCTTCTTCTTCTGACATTCTCTTTGTGAAATCACATTTAATGGATCAGGTGATTGTGAAGATGAAAGCATCATTCACTATCTTGTAGTCTGGGCTATCTTTTGGCATATTTTCCCTTTTCACTAGTTACAGATATACAATATGGGCCCATGCATTTGGTTCATTGATGTTTCCCCTTTTAGTGAGCCCCAGATAGTCTACCCATGTGACTAACAAGTACACTATGTATGTAATCATGTAGAATTTTGGATTATTCTTAATTGTAGTCAGTTGCTCATCTAATCTGTCACTTATGACGGTGGTCCAATCAAACTTGGCCTTGCGATTCTTGATTTTTTCTATCAGTAGTATCATCCAGTCCTTAATCTGGATGGACTGAGATAGTCCATACACCTAACTTGTTAGAGTTAGTGTTTCTTGGATGTAATCTTTTATATATCCTCTCATAAGGTGTATCTTGTCTAGTTTATTCTTTGGGAGAGCCTTCTTAAGATACTCCTAATTGGGGACCACATATGCATCCTTACCCTTGTTTCTAAACCATCTAAAGCCCTTTTCTATTAAGAAATCATAGAATTTATCTACACCCTTTTGGAGGTGGAAGACCTCTTCTATGCTATCTGGTCTTATGTCTGGAACCACCTGTCCTTCTGTGATTTTGACTACCCTTTCATCTGGGCTGTAGTTGTTTGCTAGGGTCAGGATCAGATTTGAGGACATGATGACCACTGGATGGTCTGCTACATTAACTAGGCCCGATAAGACTATGGAGGTGCAGTCTTTGGACCTTCCCACTGGCTGAGAGCACCTTACTAGGAAATCATCCTAGTCTACTTTCCTGATATCAGTATCGGTGATCTCTATATGTTTATTCCCGATCTTGGAAGGGGGTTATTCCCCTTGTACAAGTACTTCATCGGGGATGTTTTTCATTTCATAGGAAATATTGAAAACTAAAAAATAGGAAAGGAAAACATACTAACTAAGAAAAATAGAAGTAGAGGCTCTCAAGTAGACAGAAATGGAGTATTCTCTCTTTTAGCCTTTTCGGGGTTTCAGATGCCAAAAATAAGGCTAGAGTCTAAAAAGGCCAAAAGTGTGACTAACGCGGCTGGAGAAACAAGTCTTCTCAGGGATTTGGTGTGCAAAAGTACAAAATCAGTTTCAGACACAAAGTCTGAAACCTCCAGAGGGAAGACCCTATCTCTTATCATTTTGGCCTTTCGACATTTTAGGGTTTTAGAATTTTTAGAGACCCAAAATGCTAATGATGCCAAAATTTTAAAATACACTTAGGTGTCTGCTCGAGGGGGAAAGACCTTTTTTGACCTTTCAGAGGCTGAAAACCTGTGATAGGTCGCGATGGAAAAAAAACCCTAAATGCTAAAAATAGAAAAGGAAGAAAGCAAGAAGAGGAAATGCAACCCCTTTGCAAGCCCAAGGGTGCAAAACAACCTAGGGACCTGGGAGGGAGCATGACCTGACTAGGTCGAGACCCTGACCAAAAGACATAAAACAAAAATAACAATAATAAAAGAAGAAATGAACTAGGGGTGGGGACGAAAACCCTACCTCTAAAACAAAAGTCAAGGGAGGACAATAACCATGGCTCAAAGAGAAACTGACAAAGCATGGTGAGTGGGAGGGGTGGAGAGTGATGAGTGTGCAGGCAGGAAGCAGAAAAATGTAAGAGAAAAAAATGTAGAAGTGAGGATCACTTAAGGCTCGGGCCACTTACATAGCCCGTGGGGTGACATCACTTAGTTTCAATGCTTCAGAGGCTGAAACATCGAATGTCAGGTGACCTCATCCCCTTTTGGTGTTTCGGGGTCTGAAACATTGAAAGGTCCAAATGTTTTTTCCTTCAGCCTTTTCGATGTTTTGAAGGCTAAAACACTGAAAGGGCCAGGATCTGCCTTTTGGCCATTTTGGCATTTCAGAGGAATCTAGGTCCTCTAAAATGCTGAAAGGGAAAAAAGGCTGAAAATGCCCTATTTTTCCTCAATAGGCTCCTCAAGAAACCGAGTTCCAGGAACATGGAGAGGGGCAGACTCAAAAACCCAAAAAAAAAGAAAGAAGGGGGGTCTCCATGGTTAGAGGACCAAAATGGGGTGTGTGTTGGAGACCCACAATAGGGAGAGTATCCTTGAAAAGGTGAAAGGATAGAGACTACCTATGTAGTGCAGAGTCTCCCATGTGTGGAGGGATGTACATGGGTGTTTAAGTCACCATGATGCTAATCATGCCCAAGGGAATTTGGGGGTCATAAGGTAAATTTTGATGGCTTGGAGCCATGGTTCTGATTGTGAGGAGAAGGTTGTGTAAGGGAATGTTGAGCCCATGTGTGGCTATTCTTGTTGTTTCTTTTGTTTTATTATTGGCTTCACCTTTTGGGTAAGGTCCTCTTTCACTCATATGTATCATTTCTCTTGGAGACCTTTGTAAAACCTTGGGTTTTGGGTGTTTTCCATATGTTTCATGCTTTAGTTTTGTTTTTTGTTATGAATGTATATCACCTATTTCATTCTTGTACCCCTAAGCTTTGCGGTGGCCTTGTAAAGGCCTAGGTTGTGAGGTGAGCCTCCATGGTCAATCCATTACCTTTTTACAGATTCAATCGGGGTTCTTGAAAATATTGTGATGGAGGTCCTTTTGGAAACCACCACCTGGTGACCTTGTTATTTACCCATGTAATGATTGTATTCAAAGACATACTTTATAAATTTGAGCTTGAAGTACTAATTGAAAAAAAACAAGTTGATCTTTGTAATTTTTGAAGGGATTGGAGAGTTACCACCCTTGTAGTTTTGTAACTAAGCATATTGAAATATTGTATTTTGGTGAATAAAAGAACAAGGATTGTTAACTTATGCTTTGTTCTTGTTATAGTTAAGGTATTTTTATTATTTTGATTTTATAATGGTTTTATAAGTTATTAGAAAAGAGTTACTTTTCTTAATATGGCTAAACTAGTTTAAGTAAAGAAATAGATTAAATCCTTTTATTTACAGTACAAGCCAATTTGTTTAAACTTAACTAGATGGGTTATATTTATCTAGTTTAAAGGAAAAAATATGTTCATTAGATTATGGTTAAAATAGTAAATTTGGAAAGATAATGGATTAATGTCTTAATTTTTGTGTGTTCAAATTGTATTTAAAAGGGTAAAACTCACCATATTAAAATTCACACAAATAAGATTGATCATAACATATTTAATTACTATTTGAAAAATACATGTTATTGCGAACAATCAAATAGGATTCTATTTATTTATATAATTTTAAATTTGTATTTATATAGTAATATATACTTGACATAAACTATATAAACAAATGTTTCTTTTCATATATATAAAAAAATCAGAACATTTTCATTATGTTATTATTATACATATAATATTATAATTGATATATATATATATATA
>MU223483.1:484007-516353 GCA_018584345.1 Thuja plicata
TAGACTAAAAAAGACTATTGTAGCCTATGTTTAGAATATATATAACATTTAAAAATAAATAAATATTAATAAACCATGTAAATCAAATTTTTATATTCAGATTTCATTTATTTCAAAATGAAATTATATATAAGAAAAAATAATAATAATGATTTAATATGGTTGGGAAGGGTCGAAGCCTTACCCCATCCCTTGCCCTCTTTCCTCCCACACGGGCATGGTGGCTCTCCGCCAGTGTGTAAACATAGTGGAGGGAAGGCGACGACTGTGGCTATGCCCAACCTGCATACTTTGGTTACTGATTGCTCGTTATAAAGGCTCAAAAACTAGGCATAATCCTTTAACTCAAGGATTGGACATCCAACTAAGCATTTCATCCTCTTTATAGGAAACTCATTTAATATGTCAAACATAGGGATGTGTTACTTGAAACGGGCCAACAAAATGTATGCACATAGCACTTTCTCAACCAATCATTCTATAATTACTATAGGAAATAAATGCTGGAAAGAAACTATTCTATGGCTGGAGGAAGTAAATGCTTTCGAAGGGAAACTATACTATTGCTGCATGAAATGAATACTCAAAGGAAAGCTAAAATATTGTTGTGAAAGTAAATACTTGAAAGTAAATGATGGAAGTGAATGCTGCTAGTAGGATGGAAGAGTGCACAAAATAACTATAATGCCTTAGTTACTATGTCGCTCGGCCGTAGGAAGCGGTAGTTTTCTTGTGGCTTTGGCTGGAGGAGCTATTTAGTATAGGAATTGAAATGACAGAAATGCCAGAAATGAAGTAAAATAAAATGAATCTAACTATGGATTCCTCACCAAGTGGGCCCCCTTGGGTGAGTACCTAGAATACTCAATTACATAGAACTGATCTCAACACTTCATTTGCTCATTAAAATGAATAACAGAGTACAAAGATTCTCATCAACACTAAAATAATAGATTTGAACTATATTGCAACTATCATAATAATAATGCCCTCCTTCTCAAGCAGGACCGGTGCTTTATTTATAGGAAAACATCTAACTGCTAAAATCAACATGCCCTAAGAAAAGACAGAGCTTTTATTACAAACAACCAACAAAAAGAAAAGATAGAAAATAGGAAATGGAATCGGTCCAGAAAAGAGAAAAAATTGCTTAGACAACAGATCTAACTTCCCACTCTCTCCTAGATTTCATCAGGGAAATTATTGCATTTTCCAAGTCTTTTCTCAACCATCTCCACCTAGATTAACTGGAAACCTTCCACTACTACTACATCGATGTTTCATCCGTGTGTGTTTGCTGTAGGACCGAGTCAAGCATCCAGTACATAGACATGCTCACCTAAACAAGATGACGGTTGCTACTTTGATGTGTTGCATTAAAATTGTTAGGATAAAAGCATTCATATAAAATAATCATTTAAAGACATGAATTATCTATTGCTCAAACAATCAATTCATTCATAAAACATGATCATAATTCCATAGCAATAAACAAAGCATATTCATCTAGATAAAGCATATTAAGTAAGCATATGTCCATGGCGTAGGTTCAGTGGTTGACTACCACATATTAACAATTTTAAAGCATAAAGTCTTGGAGTAATAAAAGAAAACATAGGAAACAACTATCAAAATTTCTTCTACGGTATCTAAAGTATGACATTAAAATGGCCTATTATTTTTCCCCCTACAAAGACTAGTGGCGTTCCTTAGACACTGAGACATTCCAGATCTTTGCAAGAACCCTGAGGTCTCCTTCCTATGTCTCTCCAATCATGGAGGTGCCCACTCACTAATAGAATCCATTTTTTCTCTCCACCTTCACGCTTCTTCTTAGTTCCTATTGCTCATCTAGTTCATCATCCACATAGTTGTATAGCATCCATAGAAGAAGAGGAGGATGGAAGGTTAGTGACAACCATGTTTTGGGCCGTGGTTATCATCCCAAGTGTTTATACCAATTAACATGCTACAATGCAGCCTACAAGTTGATCAGACTGTGTGGCTCTTCCTTCTTAAGTGCCATAGTGAGTCTTCACCATCTTTGGTTTAATCCTTCAGCTGCTCTATCCCCGTCCGATAGTGACAATCTTTCAAATACTGAGAAAACTTCCTCACGGCTTTCCAGAATCTGTTTCCTGGGTGTAGAATCATGAAACCCATAAAAAATTTGCATCCAATCACAGTAAAGCTGTCACGGTGACCGACTATCAGGATGAAGGGGCAATGAAATGGACTATTCAAGGATCCTGTACTTATGCAATTTCCCTCCATAATTGATTTCATTATGGGTCCACGAAAGTAGGGTAGACAAATGTATATCACTAATAAAAAGAAGGGGATTCCAATCACTGTTAAAAGGAACAACATAATTGTGAATATATAACTCACATAACAAATTCTAGACACAATCAAGTGATGTATTGTATGCGGCCACAAATTCCTGTGGGGTTCCTATGCCTGAGTTAAGATCTAGAAGGACTCTCATTAATTTAAATAGTAGAAATTTCTCATTAAGGCATAGGGTATAAACCCGTGGTGGTGGTTTGCATTTTATTAAATCTAGAATTAAATCTATAATGTTATTTATTTTATTCTGTAGGAATTCAATGTCTCACTGTTTCCTTTCGATCTCCCTTCTTAATTTTGTCTTTTCCAACTCCCACATCGACTTTTGATATTGTATTGCATTAAAATAGTCAACTAAGAGAGAATGAATAGTTACCTCTTCTGGTTTCCTATGTGGGACTAGTGTGGCTTCTTGTGGGCCTTCCTCTTTCTTTGTACAAACTAACACATTATCTAGAACAAGGGGATTTTCCCCGTGATTTCCTGCTTGTAGAGAAGAAGATTCTCTTCCGGTTCCTTTAGGTTATGCTACCTTTGGAATTACACACTCTACTTCTTTAACCGCTTTAGTGGCTGCAGGTGCCTTTTCCATCATACCCTGGAATTCTGCAATCGAACTTCCTACTTGCGGCTGTTCTTGTAAGGGATCCTCAGAGGAGACATGAAAAGAGTCAACCATAATAGGGGAATCCTTGCTATCTATTGGTGTAGTGTTCAAACTAACACTTCTGTGCAATGGGGTATCAATAGAAGTTGCAGGTGCTTTTGTGAAAGTTTTCTTTTCTTGGTAGGTGTGGCTGCAAGAGAAACAAGAACATCTCGACTTATATATTCTTCCATCTTGGCTTTACACTTACCCTTTTTATCTTTTTGCCAAGAAACTATGGGAACCTTGGTTTCTCTGCTCCCTGAGGTAGGGTTTGGATGGCTAGATGCCACATTTTCCATATCAACTCCTGAAGGAGAAGGATTTCTCAAAGGTTTATCTTGCTCAACAAATTCTTCATCCTCATCAGGGTTATTTCCCTGTTGTTCTTGAATTTCAGGCCGTGGCCCTTCTCCATGCAATTGAACATGAGGCACTACAATAAATTTGTCCTAGGACATGGGAGAGACATCCATTAGTGAACTTTCCACAAAAAAATTGAATAAACCATGGCAGATCACTGCATTCTGCCGCCCCTTCCATACCTCTTCAACACTTAAATTCAAAAGGGAAGAAATAAAATTGGGAACATTTACTAAATGGTAATGTCGTAAATGACTCAATAATTTAAAGTGGACTGCATGCAAGAAGGAAAAATGGCCCTCATAGGTAATGTACCTAATAATATGAACTACCAACTAAGGATATTCTCAGGGAAGAGAAGTCTTCTTAAGACCCTATTTTTTGTAATCTATTGGGGCATCTGCTGGCAAAGAAAATTCCGCTCTAGCTGTGCGTGCATCTTGCCCATGCAAAAATGCTTCTCCTGTAGAAGGAAGTCTAGAGACTTCAGCAATTTGTTCTTTAGAAGCTTCAATTCAAAACCCTTTAACATATGAAACTCCATTGTTGTAAGTTCTCAAGAATTCCAGTGTTGTGGCTTCATCATACCCATTTAACCTAACAAAATAGGTCATCCACCCTACTCTGTTAAAAACCTGAACACTGCCTTGGTCCTATAACAAAGAAAAGTGATTTGATGGTTTATGTTGTATAGGAGAACCACCCATTCTGGTGTTTAAAATTTCCAACAATTTTTGAAAAACTCAAAAAAACCCTCTTACTCCACTGCTACTATCTATTCTTTTTGCTGAAATGCCACTGTTGTGCCCAGAATTGGAATAAAACTTTCTAGGTTTCTGGGTAACGCAGAGAAGACACAAAATATTTTTTTTTGAAATAGTGCTGTGAATCTAAGATGAAATTTTGAGTTAAAAAGATAGGGTTGGTTTTGAAAGGTTACACCCAGGGGTTGTTAAATCATCATTTTTGACATGACGACTTAGTACAATTCTGGTAGCAAAAATAGTAATGACAAAGGATGGAAATTATGACAGTAGATTTGAAACTGATAGAATATTTGAGCTGATGGGATATTTAATTTATTACACACAAAACCTATTTACTACCCCCTACAAAAAAGGTGACAAGTGTCCACACTTGCATGGTAAAGAATGACAAAATCATGGATGAATCGCTATATTAATTACAATGTATCATAATCATATTAAATGAAGAAAAAAAAACTTTTTGAAACAATAAAATAAAGTGTACCTTAGAATATTATACCACTAAATGCCCAAATCTAGGAAGATTTGATGATGTAGGCAGAGGAAAAATTTGAGATGGCACAATAATGGGGTGACGTGAATGCTTTGATGGTAGAAAAAAGTGATGAAAAAGATACTGCAATGATGTTTTCATCATGGAAAAGAAATTTTCATTGGAATTTTTTTTTTATTATGATTGCATGTGGAAAATTTTCAAAGAGATGACCGGATCAAATAATTACTCCGGTTGGTAGCAGGAATGCCCTCAGCAGGAAGAGGCCCTTCAGCTGCAGGAAATTATTTAGCTGGAGGAGGTTCCTTGGCTGTAGGAGGTCCTTCAGTTGTAGGAAAGTCTTCAGCAGGAGGAGGAGGTTTGTTGACGGTAGGAGGTTCAGATGTGGCAGGAGTTTCTATGGTTGTAGGAGGTTCAAATGTGGCAGGAGAAATCTCAAACTGCTGCAAGAAATCAGCTTTTCTTTGAGGTTTAAGGTACATGCGAAGCCTATGACCATTCACCAGTAACTTGAAATGTATAGGGTCGATGGTGGATAGCTAAACTGCTCCATTATCATAAACATGTATAATCTCATAAGTGCCAAGCCAATGTGTTGTAAGCTTACCTTGGGTTTCTTGGAATGTGGAGTCATACCAAAGAGCCCACTCACCAAGAGAAAACTGTTTGGAAAGGATATGAGAATCAAGCCACTTTTTCCACTGTGTCTGAACCAATTCTATGTGTTACAGGGTGACTTTCCTTATCTCATCCAGCTGGTTAAGTTGCAGGATCCTATCACATTGTGCTATAGTAAGATCAATGTTGAGCTACAATGCAGTGCATAAAGTCTTATGGTCAAACTCAATTGCCATCACAACTATTATTCCATATACCAACTCAAAAGGAGTAAACCCTATTGTGGTTTTCCATGTAGTTCAGTAGGCCCATACTGCTTCTTGGAGGCAACTGCTCTGATATTTCTTGTGAAACTAAACTGTCTTTGTAAGGATATCTTATATCTCCTTATTGGTGATTTTTGCTTGACCATTCTCCTGTTGGTGATAGGGGCTTGATTTTTAGTGGTGAATATTATACTCGTTCATCAGAGAAGTAATCAATGTAGAGGTAAAATGAGCTCCTTGATCAGTGAATAACTCTCGGGGTACACCATAGCATGTGAATATCTCCTCATACATAAACTATGCAACTCTCTTATCCCCGGCATCCTTCATGACTCTAACCTCCACCCACTTGGTTACATAATTAGTACATACAAGTATGTATGAATTGTCATCAGATGCAGGATTGATTGGACTGAAAAAAATGATTCACCATTTATCAAATGGAGTCACTATGACCTAAGGAAAGAGTGGCATTTCATCAGATTTAGTAGGTCACCCCATTCTCTAACATCAATCACACTTCCTGGTGTAATTGGTTGAATCCTTGTAGAGGGATGACCAGTAGTAACCAGTGTTAAGTACCTTCATGGCTATCCTTTTGGTAGAAAAATTTCCTCCATAGGGCTCATCATGACAAGCCCATAGGATGTCATAAATTTTGTCCTCTCAAATACACCTTCTCAATATTTGGTTGGGGCTAGTATAGAACAAACAATCAACAATCCATGAAAATTTTAAAGTTTTGTCTATTAGTAACTTCTTTTCCTTTGGAGAGAAGTGTGGAGGTACCTTTTTGGAAACTAGATAGTTAGCAATATCAATGTACAAGGGTGCTTGAGCTGCAATGGAGAATAGGTGGTCATCAGGGAAATTTTCATCAATTGCCATAGGTTCATCAACATTCTGCAGGCGTGAGAGAAAATTAGCGACCACGTTTGATCTACCTGACTTATCTATGATGGTAATATCAAACTCCTGTAGCAGCAATAACCATCTAGCTATAACCTCCCTGTTATTGTAGGTTTGTTAGCTAAGTACATAATAGCTGCATGGTCTGTATGCACAAATATTTGATAACCAGTGACATAGTGATGGAATTTGTTCAGAGCATAGATAAAAGTCAATAGCTCCTTTTTGGTAACTGTATAATTCAACTCAGCTCCTTGCAAATTTTTTCTAATGAAATAAATAACATGCTCTAGAGTACCTTCCTTTTGTCCAAGAACTACTCCAACAACATTATCAAAGGAATTTGTATGTATGTGGGATGGGAGTGTCTAATTAGGGCCTCATAAAATAGGTGCCTGAGTTAGTATAGACTTCAGCTGTAGGAAAGCTTCATCACAGTCTGATGTCCAAATAAAGTCAGTATCTTTAGTGAGCAGTGAATACATAGGGCTAACCATATTGTTGAATTCCTTTATGAATCTTCTGTAATACCTAGCATGACCAAGAAAGCTTCTAACATCTTTTTATTTGGCTGGGGTAGGCACATTCATAATGACTTCAATTTTGGCTGGGTCTACTTGAATGCCAAGAGTAGATATATAGTGACCAAGCACTAATCCTTCCTGCATCATCATAAAACACTTTGTGTTGTTCAAAGATAGGTTGTGTTCTTTGCACCTAGTGAGGAATTTTTCTATATTTTCCAACGCTTCCTCATAAGTTTCACCATAATTTGTAAAATCATCCATGTAGATCTCCATACAGTCATGAGAAATATCAGCAAAAATGCTGATAACTGCCCGCTGAAAAGTAGCAGTAGTGTTATAGAGGCCAAATGGTAAAAATGAATAAGAAAAAGGCTCCCATGGGCATGTGAATGTGGTCTTTTCCTGATCCTCAGGAAGAATCTGGATTTGATTGTATCTACTATACCCACCCAAGAAAGAAAAGTATTTCTTTCCTACTAGAGAGTCTAGAACTTGGTAAATGAACAAAAGAGGGAAATGGTCCTTTTTAGTGGCATTGTTAAGCTCTCTATAATCCACACACACTCTCCACTTTCCACCTTTCTTAGGAACTATGAATAGTGGGGAAAACCATTGGCTGTTTGATATAGGGTATACTAAACTAACTTTAAGAAGTTTTTGGAGTTCGGCTTTGACTATCTCATGAAGGGCAGGGTTGACATGTCTTTGAAATTGCCTTACTGGGGGTTTATCCTCCTTTAGGAAAATCCTATGAGTGCATAACTTTGGGTCTAGACATTTCATATTAGTGTAATCCTAGGCAAAAGTTGTAGCATGGTTCTTCAGTAACTTGGTCAACGATGTTTGCTGCTGAGGAGTAAGTTTTCTATTAATGTTCAAGCAACATTCAGGGGAAACTTCCAGTTGCTTAGTGAGATTGAACATAGATGCATCGGTCAATGAGGGAAATTAGATCTCATAGGGAAGCATTTGGAAATAGATATGGTTGGATACATGGGAATATATTTGGTAATCAGAGTACAATGGCTACAGGGAGTAGTTTTGGAAGGAACTATCCAAAGGGTCTAAGTTCTATCCATACTGGTTATGCATGTTGTTGGTCATTACTTTATCTTCCTCCTGAAGCTGTAGGAAGGGATCCCTTGTTAATATCATTAACTAGGAGACTGAATTAATAACTTCAACTTCCTCTCCTACATCTAGCCATATGGGAGAGGCTAATTCCATTTGAAGTGGAGCAGGGGGATACAAGGCCAAAGTTTTAGTGTGCTGGCCATTAGAAATAGTCATATCTCCTGACTGACAACTGATATAGGCATCAGCGGTAGCCAACCAAGGACATCCCAGAATAATTAGATAGCCTCTTAGGGTATCTTTTGGTGAGAGGATCATGAAATTTGAAGGGTAGGACCAAGAATCAAGGTCAACCACAATGTCCTCCACCACTCTATCAGGCTTTACAGTCAAATTGTGTGTGAGTTGCAAGATAGTAGGTGTATTGCAGAGGTTGTCAATACCAAGGCATTGAATAATGTCCTTGGTCATGACATCAATGGTGGCTCTAAGATCAATCAAGGAATTTTTTACAGCAGTCCTATTAATAATGACCTTGACAACAGGGCTGCCAGGGTCAGAATATTTTGGGATGGTAAGCTTCCCTAACATAATGTCTGCCAGTTTTCCCAGGACATGGACAGTATGGGGATCCTTTTTCTTGCGAATAGGATTTTTAAAGAAAGCTTCCTTGATGAATTTTCCATATGTGGGAACATATTTCATTGCCTAGAAAAGGGGAATTTGGATGCTGACATTATTTAGTGGGTCAAGGATATTGAAAGCTACTTCATTAATGGGGTTTAGATTGCTATGTTGCAATCTTTGCAGAAAAGGAGGAATGGTAGGCTGATTGGATTTAGCTAGTGGTGTAGGGGCTACTAGAGTAGATGGATTATTAGGTTGATTGGGCTCCTCAAAAGGCATTTCAGTAACTACAGTCTAGGCTTGGGTGCAGGCAGAGTGGTACCAGACTGTAGGTGAATATCATCAAGGTTGATTGCATACACAAGGTTTTGCATGGGATACTATAACGGGTCTGTAGCATACACATTTTGCTAAGGTGGAGGAGGTCGATTATTGAGGTTTAACTGTGGCTATGTAGGTAAATGAGTAGGCTTAGGAGGTGGGTTAGTGGCTGCAAGAGGTGGAAAAAGAGCTCGTTGTTGTGGAGGTTGCATAGGTGGTGGCAAAAATACTTGTGGTTGATTTGGCCATTGTTGGCCACCTCACCATTGTGGGTTTTGCTTCCAATTACCTTGTGGTGGCTTCCATGCCCCTTGAGGTTGTTGCTAACCTCCTTGAGGGTTTGGCCACTATGGATTGGGGTAATTCTACCACTAATTCTAGGAATTATTCTAGGGAGGATTTTGTTAATTCATGGGGGGTTGCCATTGATTATTATAAAAAGGACCACTAAATGAAAGAGGGTCCTAAGGCATACCTTTTCTCTATACCCATGGTCTTCACTGAGTGATGAAGAACATCTTCTTTTCCTCTAGTTCAAATGGTTTGTAATCAATTGGTATTTGTGTAGTCTCTGTGTTAGCAACTAGTTTGCATCTACAGTCCCTCTTTTTTGTCTACAATGTGGACAAAATCATGCTAGCATGGCCTTTGTTTCCTCATGTTTCTTTTTAGCCTAAATGGTGTCCAACTGAGTGGCCATGTTTTTAATGATATCTTGCTTAAAATCAAACAAGAGATTGGCTATCTCTATCCATGAAGCACCAACACCATTGGACTTCCCCATGGTGGACCTATATCCCCTTCTTTTCTAAACAGAAGCTCTTGAGTACTTAAGGTAGATTTGTTGGATATCATCCCATGATGCCTAGGTGATATCTCCTCCATCCATTAGGTCTAGTTCCTCTTGCATGCGTCATGAATGCCTTGCAAAAAGAGAAACTTCTGAGATTCTTCATTAAGTTCATGTTGAGTATTCTTTTGCAAACTGAACATGAACCTTGAGACATAATCCTCAAGACTCTCATCCTCCTTCTCTGACATCTTAAAGATTTCATCCCCTCGCATATCATTTCCTTGATAGTACTCCTTGTATTTCAGCAAGAAAACATCATTTATTTCATCCCAATTGTGGAAAACATCCTATCCTAAGCCCATAAACCATTGCAATGCAAACTCTTTAAGTATTGAAGGAAAGAGCTTAAGCCTATGAGAATTAGTGGTGTATTCATAGCTCCTACAAAGGATATCAAACTCAAAGAGAAAGGTATCCAGTTCCTCTGTGACAAGGCCATAAAATTTTGGAAGATCAGAAGAGGGAATATTTTTGAGGTTGTTATTATCTCGATGATCAGAGATGGGAAAAGGAAATTTAGTAGGATTGTCCATCCTTCGTGGTCATTGAGGTGGATTTTGAGGTGGGTTCTGAGGTTGGTAGATGACTAATTGCCAAGGATTTTCTTCTCAAGGATTCTAGAGTTCTAGGTTGGCAAAGGCTTCAACAAAAAGATTGGCTTCTGGTTGTTCCTAGAAGAACCCACGAAAGTCACCCTCAGAAGATGAGGATGATGAAGGGGATTCAGGAAGCTCAATAATAGCATCAATGAATTGGCTTTATTCTTCAAATAGGTTACTGGATGGATTTGGCAAGTACCTTCCTTGGGCATCTCTTCATCTATTATGAATGCAAATAGTATGGAATGATGTGAATTGCGGTTTGTTTTGTCAAGATATGGCTTAATCTACTTAAAGAAAGGAATGAAAGCATTAAAAAAAATCCTAGGAATAGTTGAATAAGAACTAGGATCAGAACCATCCCCGGCAGTGGTACCAAAAATGATTGCTCATTATAAAGGCTCAGAAACTAGGCATAATTCTTTAACTCAGGGATTTGACATCCAACTAAGCACTTCATCCTCTTTATAAGAAACTCATTTAATAGGTCAAACCCAGGGATGTGTTACTTGAAATGGGCCAACAAAATATATGCACCAAGAACTTTCTCAACCAATCATTCTATAATTGATGTAGGAAATAAAAGCTGGAAAGAAACTATTCTATGGTTGTAGGAAGTAAATGCTTTCAAAGGGAAACTATACTATTGCTGCATGAAATGAATACTCAAAGGAAAGCTAAAATATTTATGTGAAAGTAAATACTTGAAAGTAAATGATGGAAACAAATGCTGCTAGAAGGATGGAAGAGTGCACAAAATAACTATAATGCCTTAGTTACTCTGCCGCTTAGCCGCAGAAAGCGGTAACTGTCATGTGGCTTTGGCTGCAGGAGCTATTCAGCATAGGAATTGAAATGATGAAAATGCAAGAAAATGAATATAACTATGGATTCCTCACCAAGTGGGCCCCCTTGGGTGAGTACCCAGAACACTCAAGTAAAAAGAATTGATCTCAACACTTCATTTTCTCATTAAAATGAATAACAGAGTACAAAGATTCTCATCAACAATAAAATAACAAAATTGAACTATATTGTAACTATCATAATAATAATGCCCTCCTCACATAGGACTGAGAATTCATTTATAGGAAAACATCTAACTACTAAAATCAACATGCCCTAAGAAAAGGCAGAGCTTTTATTAAAAACAACTAACAAAAAAAATATATATAGAAAACAGGAAATGGAATTAGTCCAGAAAAGAGGAAAGAACTTCTTAGACAACAAATCTAACTTCCCACTTTCTCCTAGATTTCATCAGGGAAATTATTGCATTTGGCACGTCTTCACTCAACCATCTCCACCTAGATTAACCAAAAACCTTCCACTACTACTACGTTGATGTTTCATCCATGTGTGTCTACTGCAGGACCGATTCAAGCATCCAACACATAGACGTGCTCACCTGAACAAGATGAGGGTTTCTACTTCGATGTGCTGCATTAAAACTATTAGGAAAAAAGCATTCATGGAAAATAATCATTTAAAGTACATATGCATTATCTATTTCTCAAATAGTCAATTCATTCATAAAACATGATCATAATTCCATAGCAATAAACAAAGCATATTCATCCAGATAAAGCATATTAAGTAAGCATATGTCCATGGCATAGGTTCAATGGTTGACTACCACATATTAACAGTTTTAAAGAATAAATTCTTGGAGTAATAAAAGAAAACATAGGAAAAGACCTATCAAAAGTTCTTCTAGGGTATTTAAAGTATACCATTAAAATGGCCTATCAGTTACAAACCAAAGTGGGAAGGGAGGTGTCACATTGTGCCTCCCTCAACCCCCTCTTCCTCCACCTCATAGTGGACTGCGCTGCTGATGCTCGTAAATTCCACTACAACCAATGCCCTCTCTCCGCCACCACCACCACTTCTTCCCGGGTGGTTTCCATTACACAACGCCGCTCAAAAAAGAACCATCCACAATGGCGCGATCATTAACTCTTCCCTTCCTCCTCCTCACTCCCTCATCCTCCATTTTTTCCCCCTTAGATGCACAACCAGGGTTTCAAAATCCTAGCTCCCTGCATCAAGTAAATAATATTTTAATAAAATGTCAGAGGCTATTTATTTTAAAAATTTTAGTGGAAGAAAAGAGTAGTATTTATAAAGTTTTAAATTTTATTAGATTTGATTGTTTTAAAGTTTTGATTTCAATATGGATTCCAAATTTTATCCAATGGGGTTTTCTAGTTGCATAGTTTGACTTTGGGACTTATAATTTTCTAGAAGTTTTGTTTAGCTTATTTAACAAATTTAACATTTAATTAAATATTAGATTTGAGGTTTTAATTATTTATTAGATTAATTCTAGTTTGAAATTTAGCTAATTAATGTTAAATTTTCTCTAATAAATGATTAAATCATAGAATTAAGGATGATTCAATTTATGGAATAAAACCACCATTTGAAATCATTAGTGTAATTTAACTTTACTAAAGAGTTGATTTTAAGGTGATTATACTATCGTTGTAAACATTAATTATGGGGTCGTTAGGGTTTTTTTTCTAAGTCTTATAGAGGGATTAATATTTCAGTACTATCTAATTTATTATTTAAAACTATTAGTTAGATAGTAATTTCCTTAAAGCTATCTTTTAAATAGGATGTAACCGATGTAATCTACAACCGATTGAAATCAATCAGTTTGATTTAATAAGATCACCCCTTAGAATTGTTATATTAACCTGTCATTTAAACATGATTAAATAAAGTATTAGTGTTGTTTATTAGAGTAATATTTATCCTTTTATTATCATAACATTGATAATAATCAAAGGTTATTTAATATAGGTTTGATTGCGACATATCCTTATAAGGGTTTAAACATAGTAAAACTTAGTAGACTCCTTTTCCAACCCTAAACACTTCCTTATGATAAAATATTAGTATCTATTATCATTAAGGGAAGGTTTTCCAAGTCAATCTTGGTCTCTATACCCCTTTGAACTTGTTTAGGGTTCTATACTTGTAACTGTAAACCTAGCTAGTAGTTAACTTGGAGACTTGTGCACATTCAACCTAGTTAACATTGTTATTTAAAAAAAAATTAGGTGTGTTTTGTCCAACTTTTGGGCATACCATTTTGGTATCTGAGTCAGGTTTCAATGCTGGGAATCTAATCCCACTACACAATAACTAATTTTTTTCTAAATGCTTGTGTAGGATGCCTCCTATCACATGGCAAACCCATAAACATGGACAAGGTCATAGTCATACCCCATCGATTCATAAGGAGATACGACCTGAGATGAAGGTTCTAGGAGGAAATTAAGATCCTCCTACCAAACCAGGTCTGAATATGAATGCAAATATATTGATGGCACTACAAACTCTTGCCTAAATTATCCTTGACAGAATGCCTCCAGTTGTGCAACAGAGTGTGCAACAAGAAATAGAAGGATGCGGGCCTCAGCCAAAGAACGAAGTATGAGTTCACCTCCTAGATTTACTAAGGAACAAATAGAGCATGTGAATGGCTCCATTGGTGGACTAGAGCCTCCACCTAGGATTGAGGCTCGTAGGTTTCAGAGAGAACCTCTAGATATAAGGGATCAAATTAGAGAATTAATGTGACTTCGACCACCTCTATTCTTAGGAGCTACAAATCAGACAGAGGATGAGTCTTGGCTTCTGAGCCTTGAGATGTGCTTTGGTTTAGGTTCCTATGGGAGAAATCTTAAATCACAATTTTCTATTCACCTTCTTAGAGAAGGAGCCTCCACTTGGTGGAAACATGAGGAATTCAAGGGGCACCTGGTTATAGATATCCTAACTTGGGATGATTTTCTTGAGATATTCAAAGCCATGTATCTCTTGGAGCAGTTCAAATAATGTTTCATAGATGAATTACATGATCTTTAGAAGAGGGGACTTTTAGTAGACCAATATGAGGGTAGTTTTATTGATCTCCTTCCTTATGTGGAGTATATGAGGGATGAGAAGCTACATGTCAACCGATTCATAAAGGGGTTGAATCATGCTATAGAAGGTAAGGTACGCATGGTACTACTAGGATACTTAAGATTCATGGTGGATAGAGCCTTGGTAGCTGAGGAGATAGTTAGAGGAACACAAGATGCATGAGATAGGTCAAAAAATTACAATCCCACACCTTAGGCTTTAGGATATCAGACACCCCCATGGAAGAGTAATAATAGGTACTCATCGGGGTCATTTAGAACCCTACAGCCACAGCAGCCACAATAGTCTTAGCATAGCCAGAGACAGAGGCCACCTTAGGGACAATAGGGCTTTAATGAAACCTAAGAAGTGGCAGTCATAGGGTCCTAGGAAGGAGAAGAAACCTTAGGAACCCTATATACCTCCAACACAGACTCAACAGTCCTCTAGGGGTGGATACAGTGGGTCAACTAGGACAACAAGCTCACACTATTCTAGAACTTAGGGTGTGCAGATTCAGGCACGTGGACCTTGTTACACATGTGGTTCCATGGGGAACATTGCTAGAGAGTACCCATAGGGAGGTAGTCATTAAGAAGCTAAGACAGAGTTTATAGTTGGAGATAGGGGCAAGGCCCACAAAGTATTTGCAGTGGTTGATAATAGCCAAGCAAAGCATCAAGCCACCGTCATTGAGGCCATAGGTATGATTAGAGGTAGTAGTGTTTATATATTGTTTGATAATAGAGCTACTAACTATTTTATTTCTCCATCGATACTGGAGCATTGCGGGCTAGTGGAAGCTAGGAAATATGTTAGATGGGAGGTAGAGTTAGCCTCAGGAGCTAGAGTATATATTACCTCAGTGGTTAGAGAGTGTTTGATTTAGATTGGTGGCATAAAAACCATAGTAGAACTCAGAGTTAATCCTCTTGAATCCTAGGTTCTAGTACTTGGAATTGATTGACTATGTTCCCACAAGGCCAATTTAGATTTTTGTCAGAAGAGGATAGAATTCTTGGATGATGATAATACTACTACAGTGTTCTAAGGAGTCCAGAGACCTATATCCCCTTGTGTGATCTCCACTATGGAGCTTAAGTGATGCATGTGGAAGGGATGTCAGTTGTATGTTATCACAATCAATGATAAAGATGATGAGGTAGAGAAGGATCCCTCACTAGATGACCAACCCATCCTTCAAGAGTTTACAGATGTCTTCCCATCAGAGCTACCTAGTATGCATCTTCATAGGGAATTTGAATTTCACATAGATCTTGTACTAGGAGAAGAGCTAATTTTGAGAGAACCGTATAGGATGACCACTAATAAGATTAATGAGCTCAAGATATAGCTTGAGGAAATATTAGAGAAAGGACATATTCATCCTAGTGTTTCTCCTTGGGGTATACCCATGATCTTCGTAAAGAAGAAAGATGGATCTCTTAGGTTGTGCATGGATTACCACCATTTGAATAAAGTAACCATCAAGAATCAATATCCACTTCCTAGGATTAATGACCTAGTTGATTAGCTAGAGGGTGCCCGAGTGTTCTCAAAGATGTATCTTAAGTCGGGGTATCACCAGTTGAGGATATTGGATATCAATATTCACAAGACCATATTCCACACTAGATATGGCCACTATGAGTTCACTATGGTTCCATTCAGTCTTATGAATGCTCTAGCTATATTCATGAGTCTCATGAAAGGAGTATTTCATAACTTTATTGAAAAATTTGTAGTGGTGTTCCTCGATGATATAATGATATATTCTAATTATGAGAAAGAGCACAAAGAGCACCTGAGAAAATCCTTTTAGTGCTTGAGGGATAATTAGTTGTTTGATAGATTGTCAAAGTGTGTATTTTTCAGACTAGAGGTCAAATATTTGGGGCATGTGATATCTGGAAATGGGATCTTAGTAGACCCATAAAAGATAGATGTTATTATGGATTGGAAAACACCTACCACTGTGACCAAGGTGAGAAGTTTCATGGGTATAGCAGGTTATTAAAGATGATTTGTTGAGGGATTCTCTCGAGTGACACACCCCATCACTTCTCTTTCGTGAAAGGGAAAGAAGTTTGAGTGGACTGAGAAGTTGGATAGAGCCTTTCAGGAGCTCAAGAGAGCACTTACTAGTGCTCCCATTCTTACTATATGATAACCTTCAACAAATTTTTTAGATTTCATAGATGCTTCTCTTGATGGGTTAGGAGAGGTTCTTATGTAGGGTGGGTGAGCTATAACCTATGAGACTAGGAAAATTAAGACTCACAAGCTCAAATAACCTACCCATGACCTTTATCTTACAACATTGGTGCATGCCTTAGTGAGATGGAAAAATTTCCTCTTAGGACATCAGTTTGAGCTTCATTCAGACCATCAGAGTCTTCAGTATATATTCACTCATCCAAACCTTAATGCTCAGAAAAGGAGATGGATGGAGTTCTTGTGTGAATATGATTTTGATGTTCATTACATCAAGGGGAAAGAGAAGGCTGTCATAGATGCCTTGAGTAGGAGAAGGAATGAGGTTTCTTCTTTGTCCATAGGGATAGATTTGAGAGATCAAATTATTCATCACTTACATGAAGATGAGATGTATGTAGAAGTTAGTGATATGATTTGATCTCAGAGACCCCTAGAGGGGAAGTATTAGAAGTATGCATTGGATTATGATGTACTCTTATGTTATAGAGAATTCATATATATACCTTCTTCCAGAGGATTTTATGAGGTTGTGATGCTAGAGGCTAATAGAGCCCCTTATGTAGCACATCCTAGAGTTAAGAAGATGCATGCTGACTTGAGACAGTTGTATCATTAGCTAGGCATGAGATTGAAAATTATTGAGATGGTAGCTAGGTGCCTAGATGTCAAGAGGGTAAAGGAAGAGCACTGCCATCTAGGAGGTCTTCTTCAGCCTCATGAGATACCAGTGTGGTAGTGGGACACCATTTATATGGACTTCATTGTTGATCTCCCTATGTCATCTTTCTTCCATGATGCCATCATGGTGATAGTAGACAAGTTGACCAAAGTGGTTGACTTTTCAACAGTGCATACTACCTTCATCGCACCATCAGTGGAATAGGTGTTCTTGTGAGGTATAGTTATACTTCATGGCATACCTCATAAGATCATCTCAGATATAGATTATCTCTTGCATTCATCCTTTTGGAGAGAATTACAGGTAGATATGGGCACTATGATCAATTTTAGTACAACCTATCACCCTAAAATAGATGGATAGACCAAAAGGGTCAATCAAGTATTATAAGACATCCTAAACATGTATGTGATGGACTATCAGACCTAATGGGAGGAGTACCTACACCTAGTTGAGTTTTCCTATAACAATGTGCATCATATGTAATTGGGTATGCCTCCATACCAGGATCTTTATGGTAGACAATGCAAGACACCACTTAGCTAGGATAGGATTGAGGATAGAGTTTCCATTGGTCCTAAGCTAGTTAGAGATATGGAGAAATAGGTAACTTTGATTATGGAGTGTCCCAAAGAGGTTCAGGATAGACATAAGAAGTATGCAGATGCGAAGAGGATAGATCAATCCTATTTTGTTGGAGATAAGGTCTTCTTGAGAGTGTGAACGCATAAGAGTCCAATCCATTTTGGAAAGGGCTCTAAGCTTGCACCTCAATTTGTTGGACCTTTTGAGATCCTAGAGAGGATAGGACCAATTGTATTCTATTTATCCTTTCCTCCAAGCCTATCATGCATCCACAATGTGTTTCATGTTTTAGTTGTGAGGAAGTACATTTATGATGAGTCTCATGTTATACATTGGGATGAATTATAGGTAGAGTCAAACAGATAGCTGGATTTGGAGCCTATTTTTATATTGGCTCGATGGACCCTGTGGCTTCAAGACAGGGAGCTAGACTAGGTTAGGGTCTAGTGGGATTGTTATGACGAGGTTGCAGCTTCATAGGAGGATGCAGCATAGATGAGATCTTTGTTGCCCCACCTCTTTGATGAACTATAGGAGGATGTTCATTCCTAGAGTGGGAGGATGTGAGGCCTACCCCAATGCATCATAGCTTAGCACTATTTTCCCCTTGCTAGACTCTTTAGTTGAAACTAATTTTGAGACACTTGGACTATTTGAACACATGTTATTATTTAAGGATCTATAAGATCTTATGCTATGTTATTCAACATTTCTATTATGATGTATATATACCCATGTGATTCCTCATGTTAGTTAATGTAGATTATTTATATGGTTAAGTTTTGATGATGCAATACGGTGTATATGTATGTTAGATGTTATCAAGATACATATTGATTAAGAGTTTATGATTCAGTTAATGTTTAAGTGAAAATGAATCATTGGATCATACAAATGTTAGTAAATGTGTGTTTGATTTACATTATGTAACTTATTATGTTTAACGTGTTCATTTCTTGGACTACTGATGTGTGCAATGAGTGTGCAGGAAATTAACCATGGTTCTAAAATGGGGATTAAGGAATGGACCTATGTAAATTCTGTAAAGCTAAGGTTATGCCTAAATAAAGAGACATGAAACTCATTGTATTGTGTTTCATTTGTGAAATTAATATGCATAATTGTATTTAAATTCAATTTTGTAAATGTGTAAAGAATTCATGCCTTATGTAATTATGTTGTGTTACTTGACACGTGTGTGTTTAATGTGTTGGCATGGCTAGTAAATGTAACTAGTATAGCTTTATCTTTAACTTGGGGTTACCTAGTATAGTTCCCATGCTTACCCTAGGGTTAAGGGAGATCAGATTGAGTCAAGAGAGTTTAATTTCATGAGTTAAATTTAGGTGGAGTTTAGGAGGGTCAAATAGGATTCTAGAAGGTAGTTAGGGTTAAATTTAACCACCCGTCTTGGTAACCTAGGGGTTAGGGGTCATTTTTAGCTCATTAAGAGGCCCATAAATAATTTATGCCACCCCTAAAATATCCCAATTTAGAAAGTGGCAAAAAGAAGAGTTTAGGAAACTTGGTCAAGGTATCTCTTCTTGCCCATGTGAGCCTTTAACTCCATTTATGAGGGAGAAGGCAAGTGGAAGGATATGATACACTTGAGTCACCTTCTCATTAATTACAAATCAAATATTCATAGAGTGGAGCCTTTATAAGGCATCTGGGAGGAAAGGTAGGGTTGTTCACCCACTCTCTATTCTTATAGACCACTAGTTTTGGAAGGAAAGTTGGAGAAGGAAGAAGGTATAAAGGGAAAAGCTCATCTCAAACTTCATTATTTTCCTTAAGCTTGGACTTGAGGTTGGTTTCCTTTTTAGAATAGCTTACAATAGATTTATTTTTATATGTAGAAAGCTTGAAGGAATCCATTAATGGAGTCTTATGTTTATTTGTTTTATTCCATGGGTTTTCATGAAATTCCTTTATAGAGTCTTGTGTTTCTTTTGTGCTTATGTTGTTTATGGGATTGTTCAAGGCACACTCACCCTTGTGAGGGAAAAGTAACCTTGAAGGGGTGAAAGGATAGAGACTACCCATGTAGTGCAGAGTCTCCCATGTGTGGAGGGATGTACATGGGTGTTTAAGTCCCCATGATGCCAATCATGCCCAAGGGAATTTGGGGATCATAGGGAGAATTTGATGGCTTGGAGCCATGGTTCTGATTGTGAGGAGAAGGTTGAGTAAGGGAACGTTGAGCTCATGTGTGGCATATTTATATTGTTTCTTATGTTTTATTATTGGCTTCTCCTCTTGGGTAAGGTCCTCTTTCACCCCTATGTATCAGGTCTCTTGGAGACCTTTGTAGAACCTTGGGTTTTGGGTGTTTTCCTTATGTTTCATGCTTCATTTTTGTTTGTTGTTATGACTGTATGTCACATGTTGAATTATTGTATTCCCAAACTCATGGGTGGCCTTGTAAAGGCCTAGGTTGGGATGTGAGCCTCCATGGTCAATCCTTTACCTTATTTAGAGGTTCAGGTAGAGCTCTTGGAAATATTGTGATGAAGGTCCTATTGGAAACCACCACCTGTCAACCTTATTATTTACCCACGTAATGATTATATTCAAAGACATACTTTGTAATTTTAAGCTTGAAGTATTAAGTGAAAAAAACTAGTTGATCCTTGTAATTTTTTAAGGGATTTGAGAGTTACCACCCTTGTAGTTTTGTAACTAAGCATATTGTAATATTGTATTTTGGTGAATAAAAGAACAAGGATTGTTAACCTATGCTTTGTTCTTGTTATAGTTTAGGTATTTATCTTATATTAGTTTTATTATTGTTTTATAAGTTATTAGCAAAGAGTTACTTTCCATAATATGGTTAAACTAGTTTAAGTAAAGAAATAGATTAAATCCTTTTATTTAAAGTACATGCCAATTAGTTTAAACTTATCTAGATGGGTTATATAGTTGTTTTATCTAGTTTAAAGGAAAATATGTGTTTATTAGATTATGGTTAAAATAGTAAATTTTAAAAGATAATGGATTAATTTATGTATGTGTTCAAATTGTATTTAAAAGGGTAAAACTCACCTTATATAAATTCACCCAAATAATATTGATCATAACATATTTAATTACTATGATAAAAATGCATGTTATTGTGAACAATAAAATAGGATTCTATTTATTTATATAATTTTAAATTTGTATATATATATATATATATATATATATATATATATATATTGATGACATTAATTTACCATTAGTATGCAAAGAACACTTTTGGTAAGCATACACCGAAAGACAGGACAAAGAGAAAACTAAAAATACAGATACAAGAGATCACCAAAAATTTCTAAGTACAAAGAAAATTGATGACACAATTTTGTGTGTACACTGAAAATGCAAAGTCAGAAGGATAAAAATGAACCTGATAAAGGAACCCAATGTGTAGGATATAGTGCAACCCAAGACACAGTCAAAGAGAAAACCAAGAGAATAGTTCAAGCAAGGAACCCGAAAGACAGTCAACTGACTTCAGAGCATAACCGATCGTCAGAAATCAAAAGTCAGTTGCAGCCCACAAAAAGTGGATATGAATTCCACTTCAGATAAAATAGTCTTATTCTATTTATAGAATCTTGATTTGTTTTTTAAACCATTTCTTTAGGGACAAGAAACATGAATGTAAGTGCTTTAATCAGTCTAACTGATTTAAAACACATAGACTATGAGATCAAGGTAAAGTTGTAAACTTGATCTTAGAGTTAACATTGTTTTTCGTGAAACTTGATGAAGTCAATCCATCTTTTAAATAGATGATGCAATTATTCATTATAGATGTGTGAATATAGAAGAGAGGATGAATGAAGCCTACAAGCACATCTATGGATCAAACTGAAAGTTTTATGAACCAAAACAACAAAAGGTGAATTTGGTTATCAGAATCGAGAACATAGGCTACTAAGAATAAGATGTATTACTCAATCACATTAGGTGATATATCTTTATATATAAACTTAAAAGGATCTATAATTAGAAATAAGCAATTGCATATACTAGGTCAAATTGTAATTTTCTACCATTCTAACAAGTGAAGCAAAGTGTAAAATTCCTTTCAAGGAAGGTGGATTTAACAGTCCAACTATAAATCTCTTAAGCAAGTGCACACTCAATAGTGTTTCTAAAGCTCTTAATGGAGTAGAATTTAAAAAGTCTCCATAGATAATATTAACCAGGTAGATCATTAGAAGTGATCAAATTGTAAGCCTTACCGACCCCTTCCAATCTGCAGATAGTGAATATCTTTTGGGTGCCATCTCCACCGCAGTTTTTACTTCCTAACAAGAGTTTTCTGCGATATCATATCTTGTGTTATGTGTCAATTAATTTCATGAATGTTTATATGAATGTTCACATGTATGTTAATTTTATGAATTGATATATCTTACATCAAGATAGTATAGATCAAATGGTAGGATAAACAATTGATTACACAAAGGTTAATTGATTAAAAGATACAAATTTTTTAGAGGTACTGATTCACCCCTCCCCTTTTAGTACACACTTCCCATTAATTCCAACAATTGGTATCAAAGCTAAGTCTCTTCTTTGAAAAATACTAAAGGCTTAAGAGAAAAGATCATACATTGGAGAAGTATAGACTTTATAAAAATATTGAGAATAAGAAGCTAGAAATTCAGATCTTCTATGAGTAGTATAAAGAAGCTAGAATTAATATGAGACAGCTGTTAGATGAAAGAAAGATTATGGAATCTCACTATAATGAGATATATTATCATGAGGAAGAGATACTTGATTTCTTTCAGTCTTCAAGATCAACTACAAGTAAAGAATCAAACACATCATAAGAGAGCATCACAAGCCTAACTAAAATCAATCAACATTTGGCTGGACAAGTGAAATCTCTGTAAATCGGACAAGAGACACAGATGGTAAGAATGATTGATGTCATGAACAATGCTAGACAAGAAGAACATGAAATAACACTAGCAATTGATGATAGAAGAAAGATTATAGAAAACCTACAAGAGAAAGAGTTTGAAATACAAAGACTTACAGAGCATCAGCATGAGATCACAAATCAGATTATTCTTATAAGTCAAGAGGCAAAAAAATAAATGTTAAACTCATTGAAAGAATAGAAGCTATCAGTGAGATAAGGGATGAAAATGAAAATTCAAAACATGAAATAAGAATTCAGCAGCAACATAATGAAATTATAAAGAAAGCTGAAGAAAGCAATAAAAGAATGGATGATTTTCTTGAAGGACAATGAAGAGTCAACAACAAAACTGGTCTAGGTTTTACCAAGAATGGAGAATCATCAAATCAAGCTGATCCAAATAATGTCTATACAAATCCAAGACCAATAAATATGACATGCAATCACTATGGAAAGAAAGTCCACACATCAAATCTATGCAGAGGCAAAATGAAAGGTATTCCTAAATCTACATCTTCATTCATAGGATTTTGTTATAAATGTAACAAGAAAGGACATAAAGCATATGAGTGTAAGTCTGAGATGAAACAATCAAAGAAGGAAACCTACATGGAAAAATACTGTCCTACTTTCAAAATGAATGGGCACACAACTCTTGAATGCTGGAAAAAGAAAAGGCAAGCATGGAAGCCTAAAGGTCAAGAAAATCTGTATCAACCAAAAAGAGTCAGTAACCAGTATGTATGGGATTACAACACTTGGAAAATGTTTACAGCATGTGGAAGATTTGGTCACATTGCTGAAAACCATATGAGATAGTGGACAAGAAAGTCTAGAGGCTGGACTAACCTAGGAATGACATGCTTACACTGTCATAAAGCTAGTCATCTCAAGAAAGACTACAGATATCGAATGACAAAAACTAACACATATCCCAATGGAAATACCATTGAAGACATCCAGAGAATGAGAGATAAAATGTGGAGAAGAGATTCAAAAAATGATGAAGCTGGACCGAGAAATGCAAATGGTGACACCCCATCCAATGGATCTGGTGACATCACCACCCCCACCTAAGCAGAACAAGTAAGTATGGAACTGCATTACCCCAAGTTATCATTTTACATAAGTTCCATAATATATTGATAAAATGCCAAATTAGCATATGTAAAGATGCATCATGAAATTAATTGTTATAATCTATGATATCTATTCTATTAGGAAATACACACCGAAATCTATCGATATACGCTCAAATCTGAAACTACCTATGTTTATCGAAACTTGTCAGTTAAAATATAAAAACAAAGTTGCTAGTGTAAACCAAGACTCATCGGTAATCAAGAAAAGTGAATGAGTTGTCTGCGCACAACACTGAAAATTGTCGGTAAAAGCAAGAGGTGTAATGACTACCCCAAAACATCATATTAACACCAAAAATAGAAGTTAATATCTTTATTGATGAACTCTATCTTCACACACAGAGTAGTAGGTAAGAATTGCTGACTCACTTTTAGGGTAAACAACTATAAAAAGGCAATATAAGGGTCTCATTGTTCACCACAACCAGAGCAGAGCAACAAGAGAAAATTTTGTGCAAACAACAATAGGATCACAAAGCAACTGCAACTCAACACAGAGCACTCCAAGAAGATGAAAAATCACTAATGGTGTAAACAATAAGTTCTAAAACAATTGACAACTCTATTTTACGCATTCCTCAGAAAGCCCTAAATCTAAAAAATGGCTATGACTTCAAGAACAACCAAATCAAAGAACACCAAGAAGGATGAGGTTAAACTTGTCAAAAATTATGCATGTGAGGAACCACACTACAAGATTTACCCTTAGGTTGCCTCACAACCCAACAATGCTAGAGCATTCTCGTGAATACCAGGTAGGATTTTTCTCGTCAAAGACGTGCGAGCATACATGCACTGCAAGATTACAGAAATTAGTGACTTAGAGGTAGAAAAAGCTTACAAGAAGCTATGCAATGAAGATGGATCCTTAAAACATGAACATAAACACATAGAGGTGAAAGGAATCACTAATGCCCTATTATTCTTGAAGGTTTTCAAAACCAAGTGGATTCGGTTAGTACTAAGTTGAATGCACAATCAAAAACTATGGCCGAATGAACCAAAGATGATAACCCAAGATGTTATCCATGTAGTCACCGGTTACCCTGCAACTGAAAAGGTAAAAGCATTGAAGCACCCACCCAAGGCTAGGATTGAAAATAATATAGGATCCAAATGGGATGGCAGAGGATTGAAGGTATCCACTATTACCGATGATGAGATGAAATTTGGAGCATGTGTCCTAGGCTACAAATTATTTCAAGCCAAAAAGATGAAAAAAATATCATCCAGTGTAGTAGAGATAACATACAAGATTATGAAGAAGGGAAATCAGCTGGATTTATCTGAACTTCTACTGAACCAGTTAGAAGAGAATTTGAAGACTATAAGGAATGCAAAGATAAACACGTGTAAGTTTGGCTCACTTATCATGTGCATTTTATTTTACTTTCAAGAAAAATTTCCATCTATTGGAGATGTAAAATTGGATTCCACAAAACTGGTCACCGTGAAAATCAGTGAATACATAACATCACTAGGAGAAAACTTTGAAACAGTCATCGATGATTACTTCATAGGATTCAAGGACTAAATGCAGAAAAGGGTAAGGATCCCTGAGCAACTTATTGAGAAGTTCAAAGATGAAATATGTTTCATGGTTGATACAAAACACACTATATCAAGCCTATTATACCAAGGACAACATGGCTAAAACCATTAGAATATGAGATAAATATTTATCAAGCATCCAAGGAAATCAATGCATTGATAAATGAACCATTATATAAGAAACAACCTAAGTTTGGAACTTATGAGGAGGCCAAATAAAGAATCAAATCTGGACTGGTTGTAAAGAAAATTGTCAGGAAAAAGGACAAAATGGTCAAGAACTTAAATAAAATATTGTCGGAAACAAAGGAAGAAACTGAATAGGAAGAACAAGATGAAAAGGAGGAAGAGACCAAAGGAAAGCTACCTATTAGTGAAGCTAAAGAAAAGAATTACTCTGATGCCACAGAGTTAGATTAACCACCCCCTCCACCAACCAAGATGCCAAGAACCACAGTTGCTTCAAGAACAAGAAGCCAAACAACTAAGGATTCAAGTCCTTCATCTTTGAAGGAAGGACAAGTAAGAACCTACAAGAGGAAATCGGCCGCATCGAAAAGAGGTCCAACCAAAAGAATAATGAAGCTGATCAGAACTAGAGAAGACATTAAGGACACCGAGAAAGATGAAGGTGTAGAAGAAGAAAAGATCAAGGTTCCAGAAATCATTGATGAGGTATGCAAATCTATTGCAAGTTCAGGATCTATTATAGATTCTAAGATTAGAAGATGATTAAAACTTGATCCAGAAGATCAAAACAAAGTTTAATATGCCATCATTGCAAAGATGTACAAATTCAAGTATGTACCAATTCAATTTGAAGGTGATAATATACCAAGGGAACTCTTGGATAGATTATATGCTAGACGGACATTTTCCTTAAAGAATGAGAAAGAGATAAGAGAAAGAGTACTTGTTACTCTCATGCCTTTTGAATCCAAGAAAGAAGAAATTGATGAGATGATGGAGAACCATAAAAAGGATTTCTCACCAAAGTTGAGAGTCTACAAATTCCTTGAAGGGAGGCTTATAGAGCTTGAACAAGAAAGTCACAAGAAATGGAGTAAAATACTCAATAGACCTATTAAGGAAGCTAGCCCTGAGAAAGAAATACAAAAAAAAGATGATAATAAGGAAACTCAAGAACAAATATTAATCAAAGATGCAGAAGATGACACATTAGTTGAGTTAGACAAGGAAGAACAAGACACAACTGGCTATTAGGAATAGTCCCAAGAGATAACTGAGAGGGGGGGCCTGAATCAGTTATCTACTAGTTTTAATTATTTTATCCAATTAAGTACACAATAACATTAAGAATATTTACAATAAGATAACATAGAATAGAACACCACAATTTTCGTTATGGGGAAACCAAAATAGGTAAAAACCCCAGTGGGAATTAGCACCCACAAAGAATTGCACTAGAGTATAATGATCCTTGTTAGAAGATATTACAACCCTTTTAGTAGTTGTTCTTTACAATGCAATAAGTACAATGACCTGGTTAAGGGTCAGGCTCTATTAGGAGTCTTTTAAAAGTAGCCCTATTAGGGGTGAGGATACACTATCCAAAAGCACACTGCTAAAATGATGAAGGCTACAACCTTCAGTAAAACATATATACACTATATCTGATAATGAACTGTTTGAGTAGACCTGCTGTCTTGATCAGTTCTAGTGAATTGTATGCACTCTCTGCTTCTTCACATAGATATTTAAATGATGAATGAAATAACTTTACTATCCCAAAACAACCAGCATTTTGATCTGTTATTTTATGTCTCTTTTCTTATCATTCACACTTAGTGATCACAAATGAACTGCTATATGTATCTTCTACAAAAGATATGATCACATCGGTTGTAGGAATCCTTTCAACACTTTTCTTGTTGGCTAAACCAAGCATGCAACATAATTAGAACCATGGAACTCAAAATGAATAGACGCATCACTACACAGTCAGCTCCACCAAAATTACCCAAATGTCACACTTCAAATGAAACACGTTTAGTGCCTTTGGTTAATCATATTTGACTCATAACTAAACATGAATCTGAACATGCATATCCTAAAGATAGGTGCAACTGAAGAATCAATAAAATTACTGTCGACTCTTAAAAACAATCCTCTGAAACTGTGGCTGGTAAATAGATCAACATAACTCAATTGTAACTGAACTTCTAAATTTGCGTGCATGCCCATAGCATAATAAATATGTCTTCAACATAAAAACAACCACACAAGGATCCAACATATCCATACTCAAAATTGAATATAGTACACTGTTGTATACTATATGTTGTCATCAATGACAAACATACAATCCACTATTTGCACAAAGGAAAATCTCCAACAATGTCATCCTTTAACATTGATGGAAACATATGATATTAAAAACACCATCAATCCAAAAGTTTCTTCTTTCTTTTTACAATCTTCTCAATATCCTCATCAAAGATTCCTCTTAACTGCTGCATCTCCTTTGACTATGTTTTTATTTTCATGAATATATACTCCCCAGAGTATATGCTCCCCCTTACTATATACTCCCCCTTTGACATCAATGGCAAAGGATGCCAAATACAAATAATCATAGGTACTACTCCAGAAGTAGAGTAGACAGCCACTCATCAGTCACCAAGGACTGATGTATTTTTTGTGAGCTCTAATAAAACTTAGGAAAGGGAATTACTCCCAGCTTCTTCTCGAGATACTCAAAAGTATCTTTTGATAAATGTTTCATGAATATGTCTGCCAATTGTTCTTTGGTGCTCACATAATCCAGCTTCACTTCTTTGTCTGCAATGTTTTCTCTTAGAAAATGATATTTTATTTCTATATGTTTTGTTTTTGCATGCATTATAGGGCTCTTTGACATGTTGATTGTTCTAGTGTTGTCACAATGAATAACAATAGGATAATCAATCTGAATTCCAAAGTTTTTAATCATCTACTTGATCCAAACAATTGTAGAACAATTTAATGCTGCTACTACATACTCATCTTCTGATGTTGACTAAGAAATAGAGTTCTATTTCTTGCTTGTCCAAGTAACCAACCTGTCTCCAAGAAATACTCCTCCTCCTGAGGTACTCTCTCTATCATCAACACAACCTGCCCAATCTGCATCTGTGTACATATGAAGTTCTACATTTTCTTAATTAGGATACCACAAGCCATAGTCTATATTTCCTTTTAAACATATGAATATATTTTTTATTTCCATTAAGTGATTTTGTTTTGGTTTAGCTGCAAATCTCCCAAAAATGTCAACTACATTAGAAATATCTGGTCTAGATTGAGTGAGATATATGAGTTTTCTAATCATGTATTTGTAAAGTGTTTTGTCAACTACTATGGAGCCATCATTTTTAGAAAGCTTGCTTCGTATTATCATAGGAGTTCTTACTGGCTTGCAATCTTCCATCTTGAATGTCTTCAATATTTCCTTCACATATTTAGACTAATTTATGAATATACCTCTGTCTCTCTGCTTTACATTTAATACCAAAAAGTTTTTTATAGGTCCAATCATGCTCATTTCAAATTCACTTTGCATCTCTTTGGAAAATTCTACGCTAAGCTTGTCATTACCTCCAAAAATAATGTCATCAACAAAGATAGCAACAAGTAATAATCCTTCAGGTGTTTCTCTTATAAATAAGTTGCAATTTTCTGCTCCCTTTTTGAATCCAATCTTTTTCAGGTAACCATCAAGTCTCTCATACCATGCTCTTGGGGCTTGTTTAAGTCCATAGAGGGATTTATTTAGTCTGCATACCATGTCTAGTTTGTCTGATAATTTAAATCCTTCAGGCTTCTCTATGTAAACTTCTTCCTTCAAGTCACCGTTCAGAAATGCTGACTTGACATCCATCTGATATACTTTAAAGTTATTGAATGTTGCATAAGCTAAAACAAATTTAATGGCTTCCAGTCTTCTCACAAGGGAAAATGTATCAGAGTAGTCAATTCCTTCTCTCTGCACATATCCTTTACATACCATTCTTTCTTTATTTCTTATCACTGTACCATCTTCATTCATTTTTTTTCTGAATATCCACTTAGTTCCAATCATATTTTTGTCACAAGGTCTAGGGACCAATTCCCATGTGCTATTCTTAAATATTTGATCTAATTATTATTGCATTGCATTTTTCCAATCTGAATCATTACATGCATCTTCAACACTTAAAGGTTCAATTTGTGAAGGTAAACATACCTCTTCATCAACGGTTGAACCTTTTACTCTGGATCTTTTCAAAACTTTACTCCTCTGATCTCCAATGACATCTTCTTTTGAATGGTATCTCAATGTGTATTTTTAAATTTTAGGTGTGACACTCTCATCTATAATCTGCAATTCTTCTTCACTTGGATCAGGGTTATTGCATGATACATCAATACAGTCAAACATTTCTTCAATAACTATTTCTTTATTGATAGGTTTAGGTTCATCTTCAATCATAGGTACATATTCATAATATCTCTCTTGAATCATGAACTTCTCATAAATATTGACATGTGCACTTTCAATTATTTTCTTCAACCTTAAATTAAAACATTTGTAAGCTTTTCTCTTAGTAGAGTAACCAAGAAAAATACCTTCATCACTTCTAGCATCAAATTTACCAAAACCATAATCTCTCTTGATGTAGCACTTGCTTCCAAAGATTCTAAAGTATTTTACTGTAGGTATATTACCAAACCAAAGTTCATAAAGTGTCTTGTCTGTGCCTGGTCTTAGTTGAATTTTGTTGATAGTATAGACTACATCTCTCCAATAGGTGTGTGCAACTTTTCCTTCAATCATGATAGTGCGCGATGTGTCAAGTATTATCTTGTTTCTTATTTCTGTAATTCCATTTTGTTGAGGGGTTCTGGGTGCACTTAGTTTTCTTTTGATCCCATGTTCTTCGTAGTACTCAAGAAACTTGTCAGAGGTGAATTCTCCTCCTCTATTAGATCTCAAACATTTAATCTTTAATCTAGACTCATTTTCAACTTTAGCTTTGAATATTTTGAATTTCTCAAAAGCTTCAGATTTATCTTTCAAGAATGCAACCCACATCATTATGGAGAAATAATCAACAAACAAAATGAAATACCTTTTACCATAGTATGATATTTTTTGAGTAGGTCCACATAAGTCTATATGCACTAGATCTAATTTATTCTCTACAGAGTTCTATTTTCTTCTGAATGAGGTCCTTACATGCTTTCTCATCACACATTCCCTACACATAGTATCAATGGGTCTTGCAATACTAGGAAGGTCTCTTAATGGATTTACATTTCTTATCTTTACTATGTTGTAAAAATTGATATGACAAAGCCTTTTGTGCCATAACCAACTATCATCCACTTTTACAACAAAACAACTTACTTCAGAGTTGAGATTAAAAAACATTACCTTTGGTCTTTGAACCTAGTGCTATCATATCTCCTTCTTTATTGTTAATAATGCACTTGTTGTTTTTGAATTCCAACTAATATCCTTTATCGAGCAACTATCCAACACTTAGTAAGTTATGATGTAAATCATCAACATATAAAACATCATCTATCTTGTTCTTTCCATCTAAGGTGACGGAGCCTTTGCCTATGATAGGTTTGGGAGTGTTATCCCCAAATCTAACCATTCCACCTTTGTACTTATCTAGATGTACAAATATATCTTTGTCTCTTGTCATGTGATGTGAACACCCACTATCTATGATCCAGTCTGTTATGATGTCTGCTTGTGAAACTAAAGTCAATTCTTGTGCTTTCTTTTCATCTTTAATTTCTATTTCATCAATCATTTTTTCAATATCTTTAATTGCAATGAATCCAATTTCATCCTCTCCTAAATCATCATCAGTCACACCATCTTTAGCATGATAGCATTCCTTAGTATATTTGGGCTTGTAATCTGATCTGAACTTCTTGACTCTTGTAGGACACTTGGATGCAAAATGGCCAACTTTGTTGCATGAAAAACATTCGAATGGTAGTTGTTCTTCATATTTTCCTTTACCTTTCCTTTCTTTCTTAGAAATCATAGCAATGATTTCTTCTAGTTCTGTATCCACTTCTTCTTTTTCAATATTATTAGAGATGCTCAAGGATTTCTTACCATGGACTAAGGCTTTGAAAGTTGATTCAATTTTAGGTTCTGTCTTCAATCTTGATATCTCAAATGCTAAAATTTTGCTGATCAAGGTTTCTCTTTTTAAGTCTTTTGAAAATTTCATGGTTTCATCCAAGATGTTTACCTTGCTCTCATAATCTACTGTCAATTTAGTCATCAGTTTGTCCATTATGTCTTCCTCTAAAATTTCTTCATCATTGTTTCTAATTCCTGAAACTACTTCATTAATCCTCTGATTGTAAGCTCTGATATTTTCTTCAGGTAGCATTTCTAAATTGTTGTATCTTTTCTTCCAAGTCTTTCTACATGCATTCTTGGCTTGGATGTCTCCTTCAAACATGTCTTCTAGGTATTTACATATAGAATATGCTTTTCCTGCCTTCTTAATCTTAGAAAATTCATTGTCAGATAAGGCACTGATTAGGGATTCTTTGGAAATTGCATTTTGGGTGAATACTTCCTTTTGTTTATTAGTAGTCTCCTTCTGCAAGATATTTCAAAGTAGGAACATCAATTGCATAAGTAGAAACCTCATAGATCTCAAAACCAACGCATTGTAGATGTTTTATTTGTTCTTCCAGTCAAGATAATTTTCTCCATCAAACTTATGAATCTCTTTTCTGAAGTACACCATATGATCTACCTTGAGCTATTAGGATTTCTCTCCAAGGTACTTGGCTCTGATATCAATTGTTAGGAATAGTCCCAAGAGATAACTAAGAGGGGGGGGGGTGAATCATTTATCTACTAGTTTTAATTATTTTCTCCAATTAAGTACA
>MU223483.1:527152-538688 GCA_018584345.1 Thuja plicata
ATTACTATGTCAGTTTGGTTCTAGCATTCAAGCCATCTTGTGATCACACACACACATTTCAATTGTCAAATTCTCGACGCTTCTCAAGTCATAGACGCTACCCCGCCAATACTGAGCATCAAGAACAACATTTCGGAAGGAGTAGAGAGAAATAATAGAAGCTTCAAGAATCGAAGGGTTTGCATTCATTTGTCTTCCTTTCTCTTGTTTGTACATTTTATTGCTCACATTTCTGTCATTCATTTAGAAGTTATTGCGTGTTTGATTTGCATTCACTTGTGAACCTTTGCTACTAACCCCCGCCCTTGGAAAGCTGTGGGAAACCAGAGAGAGGCATACATTTTGGTGAACCTGACATGAAGAAACAGCTCAAATATCTCTTGCAGATGAAGAAATGAATAGATCAACCACGGCCGTACAGTCTCAAATTTAAAAATCTCACTTTTCTTCGATATCTGTATTATTTTGCAATTGCTGGAATTTTGCCGCAATCATTAAAACTGCGCCGCAATCTACTGGTTTAATACCGCAATTGATTGCAGGCTTTCGCAGTTATTCTAGCCATTTTCTTGTCTCTGACTTCTGGTATTTTACCGCAATTGTCTGATCCGTGCCGCAATCGCAAGAAGTCTACTGCAATAGCCATAATTATGCCACAGTTGTTCGATCTGTGCCATAGTCGATAGCATTCTGCTGCAGTCGCAATTTAATTACTGCAATCGATAGCACTTTGCCGCAATTGAACATTTATTACCACAATCAACAGAATTTTATCGCATTTGCAGGAAGATTGCCACAATCGCAACAAATATTGCAAATATCAGATCCAAGCCTTCTGCCCATCTTCTTTTTGATTGACATTCTTTGTGGTTTCTGTGCAGGAGTGGATCAAAATCATCAAGGACAAAAGAGGGTAGGTTTTGGTAAGCACCTTTTCATTTTATTCAAAGTTCTCATTTTGCAAATAATCCTTTTTTGGTACTAACTTGTTTAAACAACACAAACTAAAAGGAATTTATTTGTCGATTTGGGCTTAAAAAGAACAGTGCTTGCAAAACATATCACACCTCATATTTTAGATTTGGGCTTAAAATTGACGTGAGGCTTAAAATTGAAGAAAGGCAAAAAATCTTTCAGTTTGGTGCTTTAAAATTGAACAAGCAAATCAAACACCTACTTTTTGGGCTTAAAATTGGACATTCGTGCTTGTATGGTGGTGTAGCTTAGTTCACACTTAAAAATTGGAGCTTAATCGATTTACCTCATGTCTTGAGTTTTGGGTGCACTTGCACAAAATATTAGATTACAAACCTTTATTTTCTTAGAAAGGCCTGTCCAAGGAAAGCGCTTCTTCCTTGGAGGACGACCTTAAACCGGGAAATCCTTCCGACCGGTATATAAACAAGGCATGATAGTCTGGATCGGGTGAATATCCCTAAGGAGCTAGCGTGATCAACTAGGCTCTTAAGTGAGTCACGCACATACAAACCGATTGGAGAGACACCACAGATTCTTACTACAACCTTGATTAATTAGAGGCCAACCCATTTTACCTCTGAATAGATATTTTATTATAGTACAAGGGGTTGCAGAATTTCCCCCCAAGATTCCCAACATATGTGTCCCATGGTATTTGTGTAGTGAAAGAGATCTTCACTCCATGACAACAATACCTGGAAACGGCAAAAACACAGGTACCTACGACGTGGACCTTCATGTCCTAGTAGCATGACAATTACCATGTGAGCTAACAGACATTCAAGCATTGGGCCTATAACATCATATTCTGAAGCCAATTTGACCTAGATTAATCTGATTGTTCTTTTTTGAGACCTCGTGATAACATTACAACTTGAAAAAGTTGTAGAACATACACAATCTCAAATCTTCAAAACACAGTGTCTATTGTGCTTGTTCCTTTGATCAATTTTTGAAAATGCAAAACAAAAACATTCAAACTGTCAAAATGAGTCAAATGTGTTAAAGTCTAGGGTTGTCAAAATCAACTATCTTGCAAATTGACCAATCATTTTACCGTAATCAGTGAAATTGTACCATATTTTTGACCAGTTATACTATTTTCATGTTCTAAACTAAAACCTTGAAAAGAATTCTCCGTTTGGTGTCCAAAACTAAGTGTCTATCCCAGGAAAACGCAAAGAACATTGTGTGAATCTCAAAATAGTTAAGATTACCCTTTCTCTGTAAAGCACGATTACTGTCTAAAAACATTGTTAGTTCAAAATTTCAGACTTGAAGTATCTTGATCTCATCTTATCAAACATCATCACCTTTTTCAAATTGACTTTGTCCAAGACAAAGGTCGGAAAATCATATCTTCTATCACCACTTTGAGATTAAGTTCTATAAAAATCTGTCCTTAGAATTACCTTTGTCTAAAACATAACTCAGACTTTGTCTTAGAAAGGATCCTCTTCTTTGTTTGCTTTATATCACTTGTTTTAGTTACAAAACCTGGACCACACTATGTCTCAAAAACCTCATGGAGGACCTTACACAAGGTCTATGGCTAGAGCTCAACCAGATGAGTCATACATCAACCACTTCCCCGCTTGGGAAACTAAGCAAGAGAACAATCCCTTCATGAACACTAGTCCTACCCTATTCATTGAGCCCCCCCGTGGGGCAGCTTTTTTCCAAGATATCACAGAAGCAGATATTGAAGATGTGGAACAAGATGCCTACTCCACCAAAGTAGTTGACGCTGTTGTAGAGAGGAACCCTGAACGTTACTTGGCCATGCTAATAAAGAAGGGATTCAAGCTCCCCACTGAATTCGACGTATTAACTATATGGCCCAAAAACCCTCTCACAGGTCAAAACACTACTCCTCAGACATTACCAATTGTGTCACAGATCTTTCCAACATTGACTTTACCTACATCAACGTAGACTGTGTCCAATCAAACCAACGACCCAACCCAAGCCAGCACATCATCTACTCAAGGCATGACAAACTCACAATCAAGTACAGCTATGATCACTAGCATGCCTTCCATCCCACCAAACTCCAGTTATTCTAAAACTATGCCACTGCTGTAATCCATCCACACTAACCTTGGGATCAATAGTTCATGCTCGCAAGGATCCACCTCTGCAGGACCTATTTTTAGTCAAGGCCAGCCCAAAACTACATCTTTTCCCATTTTGACACCCATCCAACCACCGTAACAGCAACCCCAGCTTCAGTTGCCTCATATCCAACCACCGCAACAGCAACCCCAGCTTCAGTTGCCTCAGATCCAAACTCTACAACAGCAACCCCACCTTTAGTTGCCTCATATCCAACCACCACAACAGCAACCCCAGCTTTAGTTACCTCATATCCAACCACCGCAATAGCAACCCCAGCTTCAGTTGCCTCATATCCAAACTCCGCAACAACAACCCCAGCTTCAGTTGCCTCATATACAACCTCTGCAACAACAACCCCCGTTTCAAACCCTACCTCAGCAGTAGCCATACCTACCTCACCATTATCAAAACTAGTTTTAGTCATGACAGCAAACACTTCCAAACCCCCCTTGGGCCACTCATGTCCCTACAATTACAAATCACTCGGTGGGAAATCAATATCAAATCCCTAGGATGAAATCTTATGTTCCTACTCAAGGGACACAGAGGCGTAGCCTCATACCCACCACAGCACAAAGGAATGTCCACACGCATCAGCCACAAAATCAAACGGACATACTAATGCAACAAATGCAAAACCTTCAAACCCAAATGATGGATATGCAGAATTAGGGGCAAACAAAATCCTATACCGCAGAGGATTTATACCCATATCACTTTGATCATTCAATTCAGATGTCTCCATTCCCAAACCACTTCTCAGTGCCAAAATTTGACAAGTATAGGAGCAACACTAACCCCATTGAGAATATATGAGAGTTCTTTGCTAGCTGCATTGAAGTCGCTCATGACGAGACATATCTGATGAGGTTGTTCCCACAAAGTTTAGCTGGACCAGCAATGGAATGGTTCTCACATCTACCTCATGGCATTTAGTCTTGGGGAGAATTGGCTAAAAAGTTCATCGCCCATTTCCATCATAACATCAAGCGCAAGGTCAACATCAAGGACCTTTGTGACATAAAACAAAAAGATGGAGAGTCCTTTGTGAAATTCCTATAGAGATGGAGGAACACAAAAAATCGTATTACATATGATGTGCTCGAACAAGACTTGATAGTCATTTTTGTCGACAGTATGATCCCAGATATGTCATTCACAACAGAACTACAGTTAGCACCCAACTTCACACAACTCATCAAAAGAGGAGTTCGGTGTGAGTAGAACTTGGTCAAAAGAGGAATCCTTGTAGACCCTACTCAAACAAATACAAATAAGAATGCAACGGAAAAGGCAAAGTGGTGGAACAAGAACAAAAATGTCACTAGTAATGGTGTCATTGATGTAAAAATGGTCAACTACACGCAACCCAAGGTGTCACTGCAAGGTGCACCTGTGGTAAACCAAAACCCCACAGGGCCAACTCAACAAACATATGTCTAGAACCAACCTCCCCATGTGCAAGAAGCCACTGTGTCAAACAATCAACAACAGAGTCAACGCAAACCATGGTTCCAATTCCAACAAAGAGATTTCACACCATTGGGAGAGCCAATAGAATCCACTTTACGTAAGCTGATACAATCAAACACCATCACTCTCCCAGCAATTAGAGATTTTGAACAAGAGGAAAACAAACCAAGGTGGTACAATGACAAAGACTTTTGTGAGTTTCATCGGGTCAAGGTGCACAAAACAGCCAACTGCTACCGATTGAAACATGCTATCCAAGATCTCATTGACACAGGGACTATCGATGTGACGAACATTCAAGCTAAAGGAACAATTGATCACATCATTTTTAATGATACCTTCCATGATCACAACAAGGGAAAAGCCTCCGGGTCTGGTGGACAAACCAATAAAGTTAACTATACATACGCCAATAGTGATAATATCATAAATTGCCTGAATCCTTCAGATAATCATGTGGCCGCAATCACCATCAGGGACCAAGGAAACAATTGCACTGTAACTACTCATAGTGCTAGAGTCATCCTGTAAGGAGTACCATCCTCAGCTACTACATCAGCCAATCCCATAGCTAACTCAGATCCACAAACAAGCATAGTGGACCAACTAAAACGCACACCTATCCAGATATCTATGTTTGACCTCTTGTGCATATCTCTGCAACATAAAATAGCACTTGACCAAGTACTTCAAAATGCAGCAGTCCCAAGGGACATAACACTAGAAAGCTTCCAAACAATGGTCAATCATATAGCAGCTAACAAGCATGCCACATTCACTGACCGTGATGTGCCACCGCATAAACCCATGCATAATGATCCTCTACACTTGCTTGTCCAAATCCAAAAAAGCGTTGTCCGTAGAGTCCTTGTTGATGGTGGAGCTGGTTTAAACATTTGTACTCTGAAATTAATCAAGCAACTAGGCTATTTCGAATCAAGCATTGATGTCACCCGAAGGATAAATATCAGAGCATATGATGAAGAGGAAAGATCCTCTAAAGGTATTATTATTCTACCTGTTCGCATTGGTCCTGTGGTAAAAAACACACCATTCCAAATCTTAGACCTTGAATTGGGATACAACATGTTATTAGGGAGACCATGGATACATGAAATGCAAGCTCTACCATCAACATACCATCAATGCATCAAATTCCCTCACCAAGGGGAGGAGATTATCATAGAAGGGGATCCCAATCCCTTCCAATATTGCAATGCGGTCCAAATCAGCACGGATAACCAAGTACCATCAAATTAGGATGCAAGTATCCCATCCTCTTCAGAATCAAATCCCAAGGATGTCAAACGAGCTGCAGGTAAGATAGTCATTCATCAAGATACCAACGTCTCATCCAGTTTAGAAATAGATCTTAAAGATGGCACGGAGAAAGCAAGTAAGATATCCATCACGGACAAAGGATGTGGTGAACATAGATATGAAGAGGCCTTCATAATCATGCACATGCCTTTAAGTCCCATAAATCATGGTATGCCACCACCTGTCATTTCAATAGAAACTTAGCAACCAGTCCTTTTTAGATGTCCACCTACAACCTTTGTCCGATGGGGGGACATAGCAGAAGAGAATCCTTTTGAGCAAGACATTAATGCATGGTTATACAGAGACACTCCTGAGACAATCCGGCCACCCTTACCTTTGGCAAACTATGACAATGGTTACACAATGATACAAAGGTTTGGGTATGATGGTACAACCAGACTGGGGGCAAGGAAACAAGGCATATATGAATTGCCTATCCCACCAACCCAAAGAAACACTAGAGGTTTGCGCTATGGACAACAAGGCACTAGTCCTGTGGTTCAAGACATTCAAGTCAATCACACGCAAATAGAACAGATACACCGAGGGCACAAAAATGAGCATGTCCTAATAAGAAACATATTAGCGCAGTTGTTTCCCACCGAAGAGGGATCCACACAATCCCAAATAAACCTACACTTAGCAATCAATGATACCCAAGGAAGTGAGACATCGGACAAAAATTCCTTTGAAACTGACTCCAATGAGTATGAGTGGCAATCCCTCCATGACTCTGAGCCATCAATTCCTTACCTTTTCCCTCAAATCGATATTATCATAAACCTAGCAGACCTATTTGAACAACTGACCATTTCTGAACAACCCTATATAGACAAACATATCATCCATCAGACCTCAAGTGGTGCGTCCTCATCACAGTCCAATTTCGTAGGCACCATATTGACAGTCTCGTTCAGTCAACCAAAGTCATATAGTAGTGAAAATGTCTTTCTCGTACACCCTAAACTTATAGAGTGGGATCAACAAGGACCACCTGATCTTGATGTCTTTGAAAATGACGAAGAAATAGCTCATTTTATGGGACTAAGAGAAGGCATACCGTCAGGAGATCACAAAGCAGGATTCTCTATCAACCTAGACAGAGCAGCATACTTCGGGGAGGAAGCTCCTCTTTCCAGTCCACAAAATAAAAAAGAACAAAAAGATAAAAAGCTAAAAATAGACGTATCTTCTAGCGAAAACCTCATAGAGGTGCTAGAAGATTGAAAGAGCGAACTCCTCCCCTTAACAGAGGAGAAATCAGTACTACTAGCTGAGGAGACAGAAGAAATCAACTTGGGGGATGACAAGAACCCAAAGAACATCTATTTGGCACTATCTCTCACCCCTGAGGAAAGAGAACAGTTCATTTGTTTCTTCAAAGAGAGAATGATCAATTTTGCATGGTCTTACTCAGATATGCCAGGATTCAGAGTTGGTACTACACCATCTCCCATTGTTACCAAATGCAAAACCTGTCAAATAGAAACTAAGAAAGATGCATCCTCACGTTGCGTTATTAGTCAAATCAGAACTGAAGAAGCTCCTAGACGCTAAGTTCATCAGACCTATACCATATGCGGATTGGATATCAAATCTGGTACCAGTTACGAAGCACAGTGGACAAATACAGATTTGCATAGATTTTCAGGATCTCAATATAGCATGTCCCAAGGATGATTTTCCTTTACCAAACATCGATATGATAGTGGACCTAACTGCAGGGAATGAAATGCTATCACTGATGGATGGCTTTTCAGGATACAACCAGATAAGGATAACACCAGAGGACCAACACAAAATAGATTTTAAACATCCTTGGGGAACTTATTGTTGGAATGTCATGCCATTTGGTTTAAAGAATTCCAGAGCAACATATCAAAGGGCCATGACCACTATATTCCATGATCTCATTCATAAGACAATGGAAGTTTATGTCGATGACATACTAGCAAAATCCATACTTCGAAAGGATCATCTAAAGGTTTTGGGACCTATTTTTGATATAATGGAGGAATTCAAAGTCTGACTAAATCCAAAAAAGTGTGCATTCGATGTCACAGCGGGAAAATTACTAGGGTTCGTAGTATCACACAGAGGAATTGAAGTGGATCCAGCAAAGGTCAAGGCAATATTGGACATGCCTCCACCATCAAACCTGAGACAACTGTAGTGTTTACAAGGAAGGCTCCAATCAATAAGACACTTCATAGCTCAACTGGCAGACAAATGCCACCCATTCCAACATCTACTACATAAAGATATCAAGTTCATATGGACAGAACAATGTGAACAAGCGTTTCAGATATTCAAAGACTACCTTCTTAAAACTCCTATATTGGTACCACCAATGCAAGGTAGACCATTTTTACTATACATTTCAGCAACAGAATCAGCATTAGGGGTCCTTTTGGTGCAACATGATGATGCAGGGAAGGAGAGGGCCATCTACTATCTAAGCCAAACATTGGTTGGATATGAGTTAAACTACACACCAGTAGAGAATTCATGCCTGGCAGTTGTGTTCACTTCTCAAAAGCTAAGACACTACATGTTAATTCATCAAACAAAATTGGTTGCACATATTGATCCTTTCAAATACCTATTAAGCAAAGCAGTGCTCACTAGAAGATTGGAAAAATGGGTAATGATCTTAAGAGAGTTCGACATTGAGTATGTGGACAGAAAGGCTATCAAAGGACAAGTGATTTCTGATCAACTAGCAGAGGCACCGATTCAAGACCACCAACCAATTATCTCTAATTTTCCTGACGAATCTATCATGACACTACAACTGGTGATCGAGATATGGAAACTCTATTTTGATGGGTCTTGTACAAACCATGGAGTTGGGGCAGGGATAGTACTTATCACCTCAGATAATGATACAATACCAAATTCCTTTAGACTCAACTTCCAATGCACCAACAACATAGAAAAATATGAAGCATTGGTCATCGGTCTAAAGATAGCCATTCAATGGAGAATCAAGAACCTGAAAGTCTTTGGTGATTCACAGTTGGTCATCAGCCAAGTGAATAATGATTACATGACCAAAGATGAGAAGCTCATACCTTATAGAGCACAGATGGAATGACTACACACCAAGTTTCATTATCTTCTCTTCGAGCAAGTCCCAAGAGCACAGAACAAAGTGGTAGATGCGATGGCTACCATAGCATCACTGATTGATATGACAGGCAACGATACCAAATTCTAGTTTCTAGTGGAGCAACTCTTGGTGCCATCACATCAAGCATCTATCACAGAATCAGCATGTGTCCTTGTTGGTCCTGAATCCCCATGGTACCAAGAAGTCTATTGTTATCTCCAAAACAATGTCTTACCCCCAAACCTGTCTAGAAACCAAAGAAAAGCCCTCATACGAAAAGCCTCTAGGTATACACCCTCTCCACTACTCTATACAGACGAAGTCTTGATGGAACATTATTACGTTGTCTCACTTCCATGGAATCCCAGAAATCTTTGTATGAGGTACATGAAGTAATATGTGGAACCCACGGAGGTGGCAACAGCTTAGCTAAGAAAATAATCCGCATGGGATACTATTGGCCAACAATAGAGATAGATGCACATAAGCATGTTCAAAGGTGTAAAAAATATTAGATTCATGGAGACCTCATCCATGCACCGGCCCAGGAATTGAATCCCATCACATCACCGTTAACATTTTCAATGTGGGGATTTGACCTAGTGGGCAAGATAACACCTTCTTCAGCAAACGGATACAAATACATCATAGCAGCAATAGAGTACTTCACAAAGTGGGTGGAAGCGATTCCCCTCACCTACATCATAGGAAAACAGATAGCAATGTTCATGCTCAATCACATCATCTGTCGATACAAGATCCCCCAAACAATCCTAACGGATCATGGTACCCCTTTCCAAAACAAGGATGTTGAAGACCTATGTGAGCAGTTTCATATCAAACAAGGTTTCTCCTCATTTTACTACCCTCAAGGAAATGGACAAGCAGAAGTTACAAATAAAACAATCCTAAAGATCTTGAAGAAAACAGTGAACAAATCAGGGAGAGACTGGCATCTACAGCTTAGTCCTGCATTATGGGCATACCAAACTAGTGTGAGAACACCAACGGGGGAAACTCCTTTCTCCCTAGTCTATGGAACAGAGGCGGTATTACCCCTCGAAGAGGAAATCCCATCCCTGAGGATATCATTGAAGAACCTAGTTTTTGATGAAGACTATAGAGTAGCAAGGCTCAGTGAACTAGAGTTGCTAGATGAAAGAATACAACATGCTTTCAACCACTTACAAGGCTATCAGAATCACCTTAGAAGGAGCTATCACAAAAAGGTAAATCCACGAACATTTGAGGTAGGAGACCTTGTCCTCATGGAAAATCAGAAGAATCAAGCAGAACGAGTCAAACCTGGGAAATTCAAGCCTAACTGGTTAGGACCATATGTCATTATCAGTTCTACCCAAAGTGGGGCATTCATACTAGCAACACTAGAAGGAGATCAGCTCCCCGGTTACATCAAAAGAATGCACCTGAAGAGGTTCTACCCTTAAAGGTCTCTATGGTTAAGGCATTTATCTACATATCTGGAAAATACCAAAAAAAATCAAAAAATACAAAAGTTACCTTGGTGAAAACCTGGCAATCAGGCGCCTTGGCGACAACAAAAAAAAGAAAAAAAGTAAAGAGAAAACAACATTGCTCTCTCAGTGAAAACCTGGCAATCAGGTGCTATTGAGTAGGTACCTTGGTGAAAACCTGGCAAACAGGCACCAAGTATTCAAAATCAGCTTCACCATCAACGAGCTCCAAAGGCTTGATCCCACTCCAAAATGCAAGACTAACTATCCAAGGCTATATCTACTAGCACACACCCCTCTAAGCACAAAGCACTTACCCATGGTTACTTATTGGTCCACCAGAATAGGGGGCGATTCCAAAAAATTCTAAAAATCCTAAAAATTGAAAAACTCATTAAAAAAATCCTAAAAAGATCAAAATCAAGAGAAAATCAATCTTCATCAAAAACATTCAAAAATTTGCAAAACCCAAGCAATAAAACCAACTCATCAAAATAGAAAGGGGCAAGAGCGCCCAGTCAATCAATTGTCACAATCATCAGCTTTGCAAATTAGCATTGGGCCCATCTGACACAGCTTGATCAGCTGCCAAAATTGATCATTTCAAAATCTATCAAATCAAATTGTCACAATCATGAACTTTGTGACCAAGCATGGGGCACATCTGACATAGCTTGATCAGCTGCTAATACGATCAGAACATTTCAAACATCTATCAAATCATTACTGTCACAATCATGAGCTTTGCGAACAAGCATTTGGCCCATCTAACATAGCTTAATCAGCTGCCAACATGATCATTCAAAACAAGCCAAACAAGCCTATCCAAAGAGTTGGCCAATCAAGAGATCCACTGCATCAAAGAACCAAGAAAACATGTTGACTAGGTCAGTCAAGTCAGTCGGATGTCAGTCTATTTTTAGGGTTACATTCTTATGCTACTCCAGGATCCACCATGTGAGGAGAGTAGCTATGATAGATCATGACTTATTTTCTTTGATTATTGTCTGTTAAATGTTCACTTTGATTTCAGGGCCATGATGATTAAGGATAAATG
>MU223483.1:545673-609693 GCA_018584345.1 Thuja plicata
ATATATATGTATATGTATGTATATATATGTATATTAGAAAAACTAAATTATTACACTGAAAAAGACTATTTTAGCCTATCTTTAGAATATATATCATTTAAAAATAAATAAATATTAATAAACCATGTCAAAAAAAAATATATTATTCAGATTTTGTTTATTTCAAAACAAATTTATATACAAGAAAAAAAATATAATTTAATTTAATATGGGTGGGGAGGGCCGAAGCCCTACCCTGACTCCTACCCTCTTTCATCCTACGCGGGCATGGTGGCTCTCCACCACTATGTAGACATAGTGGAGGGAGGGTGATGGTAATGGCCATGCCTAACCCATGCACTGTGGTTACACGGTGGTAAGGGAGGTGTCTCACCGTGCCTCACCGCCCTCGGCCCCATCTGCCGTGGACCAACCCCCTCTATCTGCCAGCACCACCACTTCCACCTAGGTTGTTTGCATTGCACAATGCCGCTGAAAAAATATCTTTCTATAGCCACACGATCATCAGCTCCACCCTTCCTCCTCCTCGTTGCCTCATCCTCCATTTTTGCCACCTCAGATGCACAACTAGGGTTTCAAAACCCTAGCTTCCTGCATCAAGTAAATAATATTTTAATAAAATGTATATTTTAAAAAATTTAGTGGAAGAAAAGAGTAGTATCTATAAAGTTTTAAATTTTATTAGATTTGATTGTTTTTAAGATTTGATTTCAATATCGATTCCAAATTTTATCCAATGAGGTTTTATCTAGTTGCATAGTTTGACTTTGGGACTTAGAATTTTCTAGAAGTATTTTTTAGCTTATTTAACAAATTTAACATTTAATTGTTTATTATTTTAACATTTAATTAAATATTAGATTTGAGGTTTTAATTATTTATTAGATTAATTAGTTTGAAATTTAGCTAATTAAGGTTAAATTTTCACTAATAAACGATTAAATCATAGAATTAAGGATGATTCAATTTATGGAATTAAAGCCACCATTTGAAATCATTTGTGTAATATAACATTACTAAAGGGTTAATTTTAGGGTGATTATACTATCATTGTAAACATTAACTATGGGGTTGTTAGGTTTTTTTTCTAAATCTTATAGATGGATTAATATTTAACTACTATCTCATTTATTATTTAGATAGTAATTTCATTAAAGCTATCTTTTCAATAGGATGTAATCGATGTAATATACAAACCGATTGAAATCAATGAGTTTGATTCAATAAGATCACCCCTTAGATTTATTATATTAATGTGTCATTTAAACACGATTAAATAAAGGAAGTGTTGTTTATTAGAGTAATATTTATCCTTTTATTATCATAACATTGACCATAATCAAAGTTTGTTTAATATAGGGTTAATTGCAACATATCCTTTTAAGGGTTTAAACATAGTCAAACTTAGTCGACTCCTTGTCCAACCCTAAACAATTCCTTATGATAAAATATTAGTATCTGTTATCGTTAAGGGAAGGTTTTCCAAGTCAACCTTGGTCTCCATACCCCTTCAAACCTATTCAAAGTTCTATACTTATAACTGTAAAACTAGCTAGTAGTTAACTTGGAGACTTGTGCACCTTCAACCTAGTTATCATTGTTCTTTAAAAAATACAATTAGGTGTGTTTTTCCTAACTTTTGGGTATGGAAACCTTATCAACCCTACATCATCCAATCATAATCATGGAAAGAACTGTGGAACGAAAGACTGCTTGGTCATGAGTTCTTTTTGTTGATTTTATCTTTGTGCCCCTAACCCCCTAGGAAGCATCTCGCCTTCCTCTTTCTTCATAATTTTTCCATTTCTTTCGAGAAAATTGCCCAAAACTTTATTCTTTTGTGCTATTTTCTCGAGGGGGAACCTCCCTTTCTCTTTGTCGCTTCTTGACTTTTTGGGAATATTTTTCTTTCCTCTTCTTTGATGTGATGCCAATTTCAACCCCGCATCAAAGATGGGAAAAATGTAGACACCCTAAATTATCCCACTTCATTTCTATATTAATTTATTTAATATTGTCTGTAACAATATAGATTAGTTATATTTATAAATATTTTTATAAATTAGCTATATTTGTTATATTCAACTATTTATTTAATGTTATTAAATAAATTCATCACCTTGTATTTAATTTATTTAAATACTACTCCTAATGTATTACAATTATATTTTGATATATGTTTCCTCCATATTCCTTATTTAAATAAGTTTTATTTATTTAAATCTCTCTATTTTCTCTAAATTTCTTCTAAACCCCATTTAAATTAAATCTAATTTAATTTAAATCTCACTTTTCCTTGATTTTGGATAATTTTCCTATGATCACACTTAAAAGGTAATTAAAAACCTTTTAGACTTAATCACTTGCACACACATGTGACTTTTGCAAGTTCTTGTTCTATCCACTTGAAAAGTCAACACCTCCCTTCCACCTCTTAATCTTTACCATCCATTCTTTTTCCTCTTAATCTCCTTCACTCCCACCAAAACCAAACCTAACCCTTCCAAAAATCTATAAATAGGAGGCCTCACTCCTTGTAAAGGGATCCTTTTTCATTTTTATGCATTTTTATGATGTTAATGTTTCTCTAGGATTTCATAGTTCATTCTCATTCTTTTCAACATTAGTTCATTGTTGAATTTAGAAATCACATGCTAGGTTAGTGGTGAATGCTTCGTAGATAAATCTTTCATTTCATCTTAGTTTAATAGTTTGAATCTACATTTGCATCAATGGTGAAAGCTTGAGGGAAGTTCTACATACCTTTTCTTGAGTTCTTTGTCAATCAATTAGTTTGCATCAATCACCTCAAGAAAGAAATCAATCATAGTGGGATTTTTTGTATTGCGTTGGGAGAGAACACCTGCAAAATTCTCTAAGATCAAATCAAACAAGGTTATGGATGCCCTTGTTTTAGCTCATTAGAGGTTGTAGTGGAAATTTAGTTGCATTTCAAGTTTATTAGCATGCTTTTAATACTTCATATTTCTTGTACTTGCATGCTTTTATTTTTTGTGCAACTGCAAGGATTTTCATTGCATACAGTAACCCACATCATCCTTGAATAATCATCAATGAATAGAATAAAGTATGTGCCTCCATAATAAATTCTTGTTTTAGTACGACCACATAAATCTATATGTACCAAGTCTAACAATCCACTCAAAGAATAGATCTTATTTTTGTAGGTAGATTTAGTTAGCTTACCCAATTTACATTTCTTACACATTGCATTATCAAACTTAAAAAATCTAGGTAAATATATTATAGCATTTTCAATTCTTATCTTAACAATGTTATCAAAGTTTATATGACAAAATATCTTATGCCACAACCAACTATCATCAACCTTTACAATCAAACATCTATTCTTTGAATTGTTCAAATTAAATACACTACCTCTAGTCTTTGTACTTGATGCAATCTCAATTTTAGCTCTTCCAATTACTTTAAACATTCCATTCTTGAATTCAAAGTGATATCCCTTATCAAATAACTATCCAACACTCAAAATATTATTCCTTAAACCTTCAACATACAAAGAATCATCAATATTACTCTTACCATCAATTGTGATTGATCATTTCCATTTAATCAAACAATGAACATTGTTACCTAATCTAACAGCACCACCATCATAGTCTTCAAGCTTCACAAATTTTGTTTTATCTCTGGTCATGTGATGTGAACATCCACTATCTTAAATAACTCAGTCGTCTCTTTTATCCACATGAAAAACCAACCAAGGCTTTCTCTTCATTAGGATTCTCATCATTGATAGAAATGAGCACAATGTCTTCTTTGCTTTTCTCAGATTCATCATTAGTTGTTCCTTCATTAGAAGCATATTATTATTTCTTCTGATATTTATGTCTAAACTTCTTATGCTTGTACTTAGGCTCCCTTTTAGGAAATCTAGAAGCAATGTGAGAAATCTTCTTACATGAAAAACACTTGAAAGACAACTTTCCTTCATACTTATTATATCTCTTAGGTAGATTCTTTTCAAATAGGGCTTCAAGATCTTCAAGCTCTCTTTCTTCTTTCTTAATCTTTTCTCATTCCTTAGCATATTTCCCAAGCTTAGATGAACTTTCACCAAGGTCATATCTTTGCTTATCTTTATAAATAGTAGCTTTAAATGCATATTCAACTTTAGGAAATCTATCTCCAAATTCAATCATTTCAAAAGCAGTTAAATTACCAACCAATGTATCTCTTTTCACAATAGATATCATTCCGATTTCTTGAATTGAAACAAATTTATGATTGTAATAAGGAGGCAAGGGTCTCATAATTTTAGAAACAATATCATCTTCTTCCAATGTTCCACCGCCGAGTTTTATTCCACAAACAAGGTTGGTGATATTATTCACATAGGTAGTAATGTTCTCATCTTCTCTCCTCCTCATTATTTCATACTTTCCTCTCAAACTTTGTAGCTTCATTTTTTTTAGAAACTTGTCTCCATATAATGTTTCTAAATTTTCTCATACTTGATGTGTAGTCTCCAATCCTAGAACATTTGTATATTCAGTATCTAATATGGAACTCTTCAAGGATTAATATTCTTGGACATTAATCTCATATTATTTCTTCTCATTAGGAGTAACAGTAGCAAGATCAGTAGGAGGCTTGTAATTTTTCTTTGTAACAAACTAATGTTCTTCACTATGACATCTCAAGTGTGTAATCAATTGATCCTTCCATATAGTATAATTTATTCCTTTAAATCTCAAACTATCCTTCTTAAAGGTTGACATCTCAAATCTCCTCAAGTGGTCAAGCTTCTCAAAGACAACACTAGCTCTGATACCAACTGTTAGACCTTAAGAGGAACACACACACAAATGAGAGGGGGGTAAATAAATTATGTCATAATATCAATAAACTTTCACAAACTTACAAGCTTTAAATATTTGATCAGAATGATAAACATTAAAGAAAGATCTCAACACAATAGCAACACATAAAAACAATATTTTTGATGTGGAAACCCTATTAGGGGAAAAAATATGGTGGGGATGGAACCCACAAGTTAAATGCACTCAGTAATAAGTATTGTACCATGTTAGGAGTATTAAAAAAGGGGAATGCACTTGTATCCAGGCACACTGCCTAGAGATCACTGCACAAACACAATTACAAAAAGTCTCACTACCTTATAACATCAACCACTCAATATATCAAAGAAGACTTACAATCCAAACACAAAAACTAATTGATAACATCTGTTATTCCATAAAAATTCCAATGAAGTTCACAAATCTCTGACTTATTTCAGATTCCACTCATACCTCTTCTCACAAAATTATGCATAACATCTATTCAATCTATCCATACATTCTCACACTCCTATGCTCACTGAAAACTTCAAATGATTACATCTATAAATACAATTCATCAACTCATCTCAACTAGATTGGCCATGGACCTAATTGAAAATAATTAATAAATTATAATTTAATCCTTAATGTGATCCATTGAATGTTGGTAAGGACATTACAATGACCCATATCAACAACCTTGAAAAATTCTTAGATCCACAAAGTATGATCAAAACCTTCGTAGCATGTTACATCATCAGGTCGGCTAAGACCAAAAGAAGAACACCAAAATGTTACATGAAATCATGCAACCCAATCACTTTTACCAATGGGATCCAACAACATGATCAGAACATGATCAAGAAATATCATCAAGTAATGTGAAGTACCTCAACAACCTTAGAATCACCATGAACTTAGGATCTAAACCCATCCCTGCATTGTTCAACAATAATAACATCTACAACCTTTGTTACTTAAGAAAATAGATTTACAATATCCAAATCATGAGCCACTCAAGTTGAGTACACATATGCACATTCAAAACTCACTACTAGGTTAGAAATCAATAAATCTTAAACACCAATCCATACCCATCCAAAACCTTAAACTCTATCACTTCTTGAACACTCAAAATACAAGTATCTAATAAATCAATCATAACTCTCTCAAATCACCACTCTAACTTATGCACATGCATGATCTAAAAACATCTTAGAATACAACTATGCAATCATAATTGTAGATCTTCTATGTAGTATTCATACGAAGCAATTCAACTTCTCTGAACATACCAGGAACATTGTCTTCAACAATAGAAATATGTTGACATCACTAAAATAGCATTAATGCAAATGTGTGTGTATATATATATAATTTGAACAACATCTCAACAATATCCAACATGCCTTAGAGGAAACATTCATCCAATGTTGTAGAAATTAGGCAAAGATTTCACTATCTTTCTTCTTGGTATTACAAAGATCCATGAATGTTATCTTGATGACAATGTTATGGGAGTAATGGGAAATGAACTTTTCAGCTAGCTCATTCCATGATTTTATCCTTGGAGGGAATCTAGAAAAATATTGCATGGATGACCCACTAAGACTGCATGTAAATAATCTCATAAGGTATGTGTCATCATGAGCCACTTCTATACATACTGTGAAGAATTCCTAGATGTGTTCACGATGATCACCCCTTTTCTTGTAACTATCAAATTTAGGTGTTTCAAAGTTGTGTGGAAAGGGTGGCATGTATAGTGTCCTATTAAAAGGATAAGTGACACAAGCAGGGATAGTACCTAGTTGCAAAGGCATTCCCAAACACCAAACCTACTTGAAAAATCACAACTTGAAAGCTCAAACACATAGGAGAAAAGGAATACAAAAAATTTATATTATTTCATTAAACTTCATTCACGCCAGGCTGTAAGGCCTTCCCAATTATGGCCATTAAATTCAAATCCATTCAAATACAATCCTCATACATGTGAGATCCACAATCTCTTAGCTTCTTCTTCCTAAAGTTTACTACTAATCTTCTACCCTAAACCTATAAACATAAAATTACATCTATACTAGAGGCTACCAAAAATATCAGACCAAGAGATCCTCAAGATCCAACATAGGAGAAAGAAAAAAACCATATTTAGGTCCACATGTTCCCCAATGAGAAATCCAACATTAATACCACAACCAGAATTAACTGCAAATGTCGGTCCAAAGATCCAACAAAATAGAAATCACCCGATGAGATAGGAAACATGAAACTACTAAGAAAATAGAAACAATCACCAAGACCATTCGGTGAAACTAGGCCAAGAATATTAACTGAGTTTGACAGTGAACTGAGATAAGAAACTTCAACTGAGAACTCTAGAATAGTTACCGAGTAGTTTTAATGAAAGTCTCCAATACATTACCGAGATCAAAAGAAAAAATATTTTTGGTTGACATAGGATTGCCATGAACCCAAGATGCTCTTGCATCAGACACCTGGGGTTGAAAAGAATGATTCTCCAAATCATGAGTGAGGTATAACCTAAGATGAATCTAATTCAGATTGAGAAATCCATGTAGAGTCTTCAATCGGTCTATTCTTCCACTTTACCAAGTATTCCATGTAATCCTTTCCACTTGTGCTTCTACCAATTCTTTGTTCCAAAATCTTCTCAACTTATTCTATTTGCTTCTTAAGGTAATCACTTGGAAATGTCACTTCTTCATCAGGTTCATATACTCATACAAATCTAGAATATTGAAGTAGGTGATATGTCCATGTCAGCAGGTAAATCTACTTCAAAAGAATTTCCACTATAAAAATTCCTCAATATCTTGCAAGGAAAAAATTTCATCATCTTTAATTTACCATAAGTTCCAAAATAAAATCTTCCTTTCTTCAAATGAACCATTACTTCATCGCTATTGATGGGACTTTGTGACAACCTTGCCAATAGGGAGAGTGTTGTCACTGGGTACCAGGGTACCAACCAACTTTTCCTGAAGAGGTTTACCAGAGAGAGGACTCTCCTAGCCTCCAAGCACCTTGTAGTTGGGTCAGGATAGTGCATGATTAGCTTAGTTGGAAAAATAGTTTTTTTTTAGGGTATAGTTGGTTTTGACTCATCGGTCTCCAAAAACTTGAGAAGGTCGGGTTTCCTGTAGGCATTCTTTACTTCCAACATAAAAGAAAAATGCAAAAGATGAGATATGGTTAGTATAAATTTCTATCTATAGTCATGACATGTATATTTCCAAAATAATCAACCAAGATCTAGATCAAAAACTAACAAAAAATACCAAATATATAAGTGATCATCAATCAAACATATATTAGTAGCAAGGTAAAGTATTCCATAAAATCATTAAAGAACTGGAGTAGAGGATGCAAGAAAACATAGAACATGAAAGAAGTTTGTTAACTCCAGAACAAAGACAACACAAAACATAGTGCCAAGCGGTGCCTCTTATTCCTTCATTAAATTTGAATCCAACATCACTGGTGATTACACTAGGGGCTCCAAGGGAGCATTAATCTTCTCAGAACTTTTTGACAAAATAGCTAGAAAAACTTAGTATAACTTATGGACAACAAAATCATCAATTTCTCAACCCTGGGAATGGTATTGAACTTATTATTTATAGACATCTCATCTACCTAGGGAAATTAACCTAAGCAAGCTATTTACATTAAATTATAATATTTTCAGCCAATACTACTTACACTGCCAGGATCATCCTACTATATACAAACATTAGAGAAGACAAGAGAGGAAAGAAAGAAATAAATTTTGGAAAAGCCACCATCAAGAAGAGAACCTCTATACTTGTAGATGTGATTGTGCATCCCAAATTAATTGGACCATACACCCTCATCAATTCATCTTTGGTTCTTGGTTGTCAAGTGGTACTTTGTACACCAGATATTAAATACCAAAAAAATGCCTTGGAAGCCGAGAAACATCTACAAAGAAATTTCCAGCCAACAGTGACCCATCGAGCTGTAAAGGACTGTTCTAGGCCTAAAAAAAATCTTTGATAGTGATTGGTCAACTTCAGAGGTACTACCAACAGTTATCATCATAAAAAATACAAAACTAGGGACCCAAAATTTTGTGCTCTAGGAGCTTGCGCTCAAAGAAAAAAGAATAGCCGAGTAAACTTTCCACACAAGGAGGGATCCCCAAAGTGCAAGAAACTATATTGACCCTTGTATTTCTCATATGATTCCAAAATTTGAAGTACGCCCTCCTCCTCCACAGCCTTCAAACAACCCCGATAATCAACCGAGCTCTCGAGGTGATCAACAACATCCTCAGCCTTCTCTTTTAACTTTTGTAGCCAACTTGGTGGCTTCATGTGACTTAAGTATCACCTGGGAGAGTTGCACCATTACGGTGCCATTGAAATATTTGGAGGGCCAAAGTTGAGCCTCGACCACTTCATCAAATTTTCTGAGTATAGTGTTGATGAGAGTATAAGTCTCAGGGCTAATTGGATCAACTGAAGTGATCTCTTTGACAAATGTAACATATTGGTCTAGCGGGGGGTGGACCACCAAGAGTTGTTCCTCCAAGACCCTTACCATTTTCTTTCCCACCTTAACTCTTGATGCAAGTCTTGTGTACTAGGTTTTGAGGAACTCGTACGACTCATCCCCTAGGATGATTTTTGTTGCCAGATTGTCTTCCTTGAGATTTAGAATCTCCCCCAAGCCATCTCTTCATTCTCCATATTTCTCAATTTCTCCCTCCCACTAAGGAATGGTGGCCTCCATCTAATTCACCATGTCTTTCACTTGGAAGAAATCAAAGAGAGATTTGAACATAAAACTTTTTACCACTCCAATATATTGAGCCATGCATTCATCAATGACCAATGCTTTCTTTTTCATTATCCTTAGCATGTCTACATCACCTTGGGAAAGTGATGTTCTAGATGTTATAGGTCCAGGTGTTTAAAAGGAAAGGGGGTGTGCTAGTTCTATCAAGAGTCTGAGAAGAATTGCATTTGCGGACTTAAGTTACCTGACCTTTTGGGACTGCTTTTCATACGAGGCATGGATGGCTTGGCTTGCCTTGTTCAGGAGATCTAATTCTACCCTTTCATTTCTCTTACTAGAGGCACCTCTGTGAACACATATTCTTTGAAAGTAGCCTATAATTATTCTTTTCCTATTGGTGGGGTCGCTATTACTACCACCATATTTCCATTTGGGTCCCTATGAGTATTATGAAGGGTGTGAGCCCTTTTGGACTTCTTCGTTATTTGTCCTTCGACCAACATCTTAGATAGTTATAATGGAGACATTAATTCCATCAAATATTTTATCCTTCATGATTATACCAGCCACTATGATAGTCCTACTGATCCACTTATTACCATCCTTGAGCTCAAATTACTCCCAGGGTTATGCTCAGGTTCTTCATTGGACACATTTCCATTTGTGTGGTAGGGATCTTCACCTGTGTTACCTCTTTATCTTTCTACACCATCTCCCAAAATATTCTCTCTCAGAGGGCTAGATGGTTTTGGCTGGGGAGGACAATCATTCAAATATACTTCCTGAATCATATTGAGGAACTCATCAGACAAAATTTTGCGTGGTGGTGATTGGCCTTGATCACTGATCGAGTCGTGGAGCACTGCATCAATGGGTACAGTTGTTCTTGGGGATCTGGTTTCCTCTTTTAGAAACAATTGTTCTTTGACCCGTTCACTTTCCTGCTCCTTTTCAAATTTCATTCCCTTCTTGGCCTCTTCTAGACGGGATTCATCTTCTTCCTCTTGGGCCATCCCTTTTGCAGCCTGCGTTGTTTTTTCTTGTGCGGGGACCTCAACTTATTGTCTCGCTATCTCCTCCACCACATTATCTATCATTCCTTGTAACCTTCCCAGATCACTGATATGGAAGAATTCATCAATAATAATCTACAAGATCTCTGGGGGATATTTGAGAGGATTCTTTTATTGAGAGGAGGAGGAGGAGAGCACTTTGACCTCGGGTGTACCTACGGATTCAAGGCCCGAGCCTTTATTTTTTGGGGGCCTTTCTTCCTTTTTTTTCCCTCCTATATAGTGGTGCTTAGGAGGCCATGACCACTTCTGCCTCTTCAGCCTCTTCATTCCATGTTACACTAAGTAGTGTGGCTAGAGAGGGAGATTCTCTTATCGAGGGATAAGAACCCATTGGAGTGTCTCAAAGAGAAAATGCCACCCTAGAATTTGTTGCATCCCATAGTTTCTAGGACTTCTCTAACTTTTCATCTAGTTTCTCCATCAAGGGGGAAAAATGGGGTCCGAGACCTAAGGAGAGGCACCAACCTTCTACTTTCCTTTGGATTTGGATTGTTCCACCATCTAGGAACCCATGGATTCCAAAAATTGATTTTCCAATGGGAAGCTCTTGTGGAAAGCCTTCTCAAAATAGGCATGGATGCACTGCATAACTGTTCTCAAAATGACCTTAATATCCAAAACTTCTAGCGTATCCCAATCTACTAATGGGTATTCCATCTTGTTGATACCTTCTTTTTTATACCCAGGGTCCTCAAGCAACCCGGTATCTAAAAAAATTTGCGGGAACGTCTAGAGATTAGGATTCTCCATCATTCCCTTTGGCGTCCTAGAGTATGGTCGATTCTAGATGTCAAAATAATTTTGGAAATTGGTCCAAAAATCCTCCAAGTTCCTCTTGTGAGGATTTATTCCCTGGGGCATTATCTTTTCTAGTCACCCATGCGAATCATAGTCCTTGCGATTGAGTGAAAATTTGGCTAAGTTCATGCTTCTTAGTCCATTCTCTACCTCCCAGGCCATGGCAAGGGAGCATGTATATTTCTCAAAAACAAATGGGAAAGAGATAGAGGTGACCTTCTTGGTGGCCATTAGAGAATGTACCTCTAGGATCTACCTGCAAAATTCTAGCAAAATGATCTTGTCCCCGCAATGCTTTAGCAACATGAAAGGTTGCCTAAAACATCCGAACACCCGAATGTAGGTGTGTTGTGTGAACTAGATGAAGTAGCATCCCCATGTGTTAACTAAGGCCATGGCCTCCAGGGACATTCTAAATCCCCTATCATTAGTTATTTCCTTGATCTCGTGGAAGATGAAAGTGTCATTGGGGTGGCCTGTGGAATCCCATCCCCGAGGATGCCAACTATTATTAATCCATGAATTCCCAGGTATTGCCAGGCCAATGGCCAGAGGATGTAGGAAGTCATGTAGAACCTATGATCTCCCATGACCCTCCTTAGCTGGGCATGCACATGCTTGAAAATAATTTCATCCCAGTCAAAGCGTTCCTTGTTGGTGGTCATACAATATAGAAAGTAGTACATCTAGGGGGAAAACTCCCGAGCACAAGGTTCCTTAAAAATCCTGCATAGAAATATAATTCTAGCCTAGATGGGATCCTTGAAGTTAGAGTGAGGGATATCCATCCTCATCTTCTTGAAGTCCTAACATGGGCTTCTAATTCATTTTGAATTGAGGTAGCGTTAGGCTAGATCATCTGAGTCCTCAAACTGCTGGAATGAGGCAGACTTGGTGAGAGTAATAGGATCTAGAAAGAATATAATGCACTATCCATTGATGGAGGAATCATGGTCCAAAGAGATGATGGGTAATAGGTACTCAAGAGGGTTGGGAGAGATCAACACAATAGCTCCACTGATTGGGTTGTAACATTTATCTAGGAGCACGATCAACTTTGGGGCTTGCACTGAGTATGGAAAACTAGCCACTTGAATGATTATAGATGCCGCTAAATTAACTGAGATAGGGTAATTGGCCCATTACTATTGATGGACTACTTGAAAGAGGCCCTTTAGTTTGGCATAGGTTCCAATATCTATGTTTGTGACCTCTCTTAGTATAGATTCAAATTGGGATCCCAGAATTGCCTCACCTTTCTTATATTCCTAGGTCAATGGGAGCCTTTCCAATGTCCTTTCTACCTTGGACTTCTTTGCAGTGCTTTCTGAAACACTTGGAAGTTTGGGACTTCCCAAGGGTGTTGATACTAAAGCCATTTCTTTCTTATTTAAACCTCTACCTGCAAACTAAACAACCGTCAGTATATGAAATTTTATAAACATGGATTCTAGGCTCTAGTACTTTGGGCGCAACTTCTCACTTGCCAATCTAAAAACAAAAAACATTAGTCCTTAAAAAATACCTAGGATTTAAATCTCCAATGTAACCATTTCACAAAATATAAAACCTCCCCTTTTCACCCAAAAGACTGGAAATGCTGACTTGACAAGGAAATTGAGATGGACAAGTCTAGGGTCACCAAAACACCCAGATCCTGACCAAAAGGATGGTGGTGTCAAAGACAAGATAGGAAACCCTAATGTCATACCTTGACATGGGTAAACCCACTCGGCTAAGTAATGACAATTAATAAATAAATTCTCTAGCATGAGTGACATGAATGCACTTAAACAAATTTTAATGTTTGAACGTGGGAATTAATTCTACCATTAAGATGGAAATGACAAAGGAGAGATAAATTAGTAATGACCTACTAGCGAGCCGGTCTCTCAAATTGACATAGATTTTGCTTCGACAAGAAGCCTACATCAACCATAAAGGTGGATGAGTTTATTGGGTGCACATGGTCTTCAGACCTCATAAGGAATCTTGAGCAATGGCATCCCTAGGAGTTACTTCCATGGGACTACACTAAAGACAATCTTTGGAGACTCATAGTCTCCTTAGTTTAGGAGGGAAAACATTCGACCAACCTAAAAATTTACACCTAGCCTAAGCTATTAACAATGCGCAGAGCGCTCTAAATTTACAAAACTCAATGCTTATTTACAGAATTCCAACAACTACTTATAGGGAATTTAAAATGCTCTACAAACCTACATTTTCATAACTTACATATTGTAGAGCTATACACAAAATGTTATTTACAAACCATGTCAACCAAGGAAGATAGATGTCTCACCTTCAAGCTAGACAACCATGGAGAAAATGGGACGCACCAGGTCCAGGAGGAACAATGTGCCAAACAACAAGCATGACTTAGATGACAAGGGAAGATAAACACCCAAAAACATAGAAAGCCCAAATGAATAGAACATAACAAAAAAATAAATAGACAAAGGCAAAAAAGGAAAACAAAAAACAACAACAACAAACAAACTAGGAAAAATAAGCGAATGAATAGAAATAAAGAAAAAAAATATGCGAAGCAAAGAAAAGAAGCCCAAGGGCCTACCTGAAACTCACAATGCTGAAAAGGAGAACTTAAAATGACCTCACTCTATCACCTAAATTCTCTTGGAGAATCGTCAAACACACCTCTACACCTTATAGCTCAAACATGTTATCTCAGAAAACAAATTTCTTCGCTCTTTAGATAATTCTCTAGAAGGTAATTAGTTCATAGTAAATATAAAAATGACAAGGTAAAAGAAATTAAATAATGCCTGGGGGAGTGCATTAATTACCAAGAGTTATTCTGAGGAACAATATGACCACAAAATTCTAGCCCTCGGGGCACCCAACAATCATTCCTCTTAATAAAAAGGGGGATGATTGGTAGGTCCTCAAGGTCTAGAAGTCATTGGCTCTGAGAAACAACACTCTGAAATCTAGATCCCAGAGGAGACCAAAAGGACAGAAGAAAATATAATACAAGGGCAATGGAACAAAAAGGAAAAGATGTAAAATGAAACCAAGGTGAAGAAAAATGGGGACCTGACATTTTGCACATAAAATATAGGGATGGGTATGCAGGGCATAACAATCGCCAACCTCAAAAATCTTATGTCTTCTTGATCTATCTGCACTATCCTTGTATTTCTGATTTCTTTGGTCCAACTTATGTTTAAATTCCTCATGCAATGACTTCATAAACTTAGAAAATTATACTCCTTCAACACTCCTCTTCTCTTCTCCAACAATATCTCTCAAGTCTGATATATTTTTTGGTTGTATGCCAGTAACAATATGAAAAGGTGTCTTTCAAATACTCCTATTTTCTGAATTATCATATGCACACTCTGCTTGTAATAACATCAAATTCCAATTACTTGGTTTATCTCCAACTAAGCCTCTCAACAGGTTACCCAAGCTTCTATTTAAAACCTCTGTATGTCCATCAATCTGTGATGAAATCTAGAACTATACTTCAACTTGATGTGTAGATTATTCCAAAGAGTTTTCTAGAAATATCCAAAAAACTTATTATCTCGGTCAGAGATGATGCTCTTTGGTAATCCATGCAATCTGACAATTTACTTGAAGAAAAGATCTTCTATATGCACTACATCTGATGTTTTCCTTCATGGTATGAAATGTGTCATCTTGGAAAATGATCCAAAACAAGAAATATAAAATCATTACCTCTTGCTATCCTCGGTAAGACAAGAACAAAATCCATGCTAATATCACTCCAAGGTTTCTCAGGAACACAAATCAGTGTATACAATCCAGTATTCTAACTTACTTCTTTTGAAACTTGACAAACTCTATAATATTCACAAATTTTTTAACATCCTTATACAAATGAGGCCAAAAATACCTTTCCTTAAGTAAACTCAATGTCTTATCAATGCCAAAATGTCCAGCCAAACCACTACTATGCTTCTCCTTTATCAAATTGGTTCCCATTGATCCTCTTGATATTTACATAACTAAATTAATTTGAACAACATATCTTATTGAATGAAAGGGTCTTCAAACCTACTCGGTTGATCTGGAATGGGTGCTCTACACATTCTTCATGGCTTAGAAAAATCAAGGTTAGTTTCATACAAATTCTTCATATCATCAAAACTAAGATCCTCAATTCTCATTTCAGTCAACAAATATCTTCTTCAACTCAATGCATCAACAACTTGGTTGGATACTCCACTCTTATGCTTTATCGCAAATGTGAAATTCTACAAATACTCTACCCATTTCATATGTCTCTACTTCAACTTATTTTGACTACCCAAATACTGTAAAGCCTTACGATCAATATACAACACAAATTCACTCAACATCAAATAGTGTCTCCATTTCTTTAGAACCTCATTCATTAACCTCATAAAATTACTCGGTGCATTAGTTAAACTAAAAGGCATAACCAAAAATTCATACAAACCTTCTTTTGTCTTGAAAGCAGTCTTCCATTCATTACCTTCTCTGATCCTGATCTGATGATATCCACTCTTCAAATCAATCCTAGTAAAATATTTTTTCTCCACTCAAACAATCCATTATATCATCCATTGTCAGCATAGGAAATTGATACTTAATTGTTATCTGTTAGAATACTTCAGGGATAACTGAGAGGAGGGGGTGAATCAGTTATTAGCAACTTTAAATATTTATCTTAAATTTATTAATCCAAATTGATACAAATTAAATGCACATATAGATAACACATTACACAACACATCAATTTGGTTATGGGGAAACCAAATGGTAAAAACCCTGGTGGGAATTAGTATCCACAAAGAACTATATTGTTTATAGTGATCCCTGTTAAAAGATCTTTCAACCCTGTTAGAAGTTGTACATTACAATGTAGTAGAATAGTGACCTGGTTAAGGGTTAGACCCTGTTAGGAGTCTTTTACAATAACCCTATTAGGGGTGGTGGACTCATTGTCTAAGGACTCACTGTTCAAGTGGTGAAGGCTACAACCTTCTGGTTATTTGATACACACTGTATCAACAAGGTGAACTGCTATTTGTGACACTACTTGTTTGATTAGTTCCATTTATACACCGATGCTTTAACCTCTTGTAAAGCACTACAACAATTTTCTCTATGTTCTAAATGCTTCTACTTTAATGTCTATATTATCAACATATGATAAATATAGCTTTGCTACTTTAACACTCTACTCTGCTTTTCTAATCTTTGGCTTTCGCAACTCTTCTTATCAAAAATGACCTTCTATAAGTACATACACCAAGTATGAGATCATGGGACCTATTAGATGACTTTTCATAACATCCTTGTCGGCTCTACTAAGCACACAAGCATAATTACAACCGCGCAAGTACTAACTAAATAGATGCGTCGCTTCACTAAGTCGGCTTTACCAATTTAATCATAACTTTGCAATATTTTTGAAATACATTTGGCACATTTAGATTAATATCAAAAACTCATAATTCATCATGAATATACACATGCATATCCTGAAGATAGGTGCAACTCGATCAACACGTTACATACGTCAGCCTTAAAGCATTATTCCTCCAGAACTGTAACCGTCAATAACAGAATTACATATCTTTACTGAAACATCATATCTAGGTCTACATGTATGAAAATAGCATAATAAACATGTCAACAACATGTGTCTATCCATGCTAGTCTTCATGTCATCATATGGATAAGTACATACAGAAGTACTGCTGTGTATTATATGTTGTCATCAATGACAAACATATAATCAATCAACTGTTCAGAATCAAATCTCCAACATTATCTTGTTAATAGCTCTTGAATTGGTACACATTCTCCATTATCTATTCTTCTTAGGTTCCAACACAACTGGTAATACACATAGACTCAAACTTTCTCTGATCACACACTTCTGCAACAACTCATGAACTTTTTGGTTGAGTTCCTCATTCTCAGTTGGTGTCAATTAGTGTGGTGCTTTGTTTGGAAAAATAGATCTAGGAATAAGATCCATACAATGACTAATATTCCTCATTAGTGGAAGACCATCAGGTACATTATCTAAAATTATCTCCTTGTACTTGGTGAGAAACTCCTCAACCTCTTCAATAACTTTATCTTCTATTTTCTCACTTGGTTTGTTAGGAATCAAAGCATAGTAGACACCATTTCTCTTTAGATCCTTAACAAACTATCTACCTTCAATCAAAAAAAATTTCATAGATGTACATATCTCACCAATAGATTCTTCAACCAAATGTAGAAAGATTTGCCTCTTTCCATCAACCCAAATAGTATATTTGTTCAATCTTCCATCATGTATAGCATGTCTATCATATTTCCAAGGTCTACCCAACAAAATATGACAATAATCCATAGGCATAATATCACACAAAACCTTATCATAATACTTTCCAATTTTTATATTCACAAAAAATTATTCACTTACCATAAGTTTATGCTCATCCTTGATCGATTAAATCTAATAGGGCTCCAAATGTTTTAATCTTTCCAACTGCAACTTTGTAACCATTTCCTTGGATGCCAGATTCTCTGATCTTCCACTAATAATCACTTTTGAAACTTTTTATGCAACTTTGCATCTCGTCTTGAACAAACTTTTTCTTACTAGATCTTTCTTATTATTTTCACTCCACAATATTTTTTTGACCATCATGTTTCCTTCCTTCTTAGGTTCATTCAGTGTATCTTCTTGCACCAAAGCATTTATACTATTTCCAACCTTCTTTCTTGCATGTGTACACTCAAATGATCTATGTCCCTCTTTTCCATAATTGTAATAAGTTCCTTGGAATCCTCTACTATCATATCCACCTCGGGAGTAATTACCTCTTCCTCTAAATGAACTTCCACCTTTCCACTCAGTCTTTCCTTTGTCTTGATCTATCTTGTCCTGATCAAATCTACTATTTTCACCATAAGATATACCTCTTTCTCTAGGGAATCTACCACCTCTTCCTCTTTGTATTTTCTCATGTCTTTTATTCAATTTATCCTCAGCTTTAAGGGAAAATTGATAAGCCTCCTCAATACTCTCCATTTTTACCAAATTGATCTCTCCTTGAATATAACTCATTAATCCATTCATCTATCTTGCAATTATTTCCACCTCATCTTCAACATGTCCAGATCTGATATCTAACCTATAAAATTCCTTAGTGTAATCCTTCACAGAGCTATTTTTATCCTTCAAACTTTGCATTCTCCTATCTAGGTTAATCTGATAATCACAAGGTAGAAAATTTCCCATAAAATTATTTATCATCTTATCCCATACCTTGATTTTTCCTTTACCTTTCTTCTTTCGGTCCAATTACAGATGTTCCCTCCATAAGGATGCATGACCTTTAAATTTTTTGCTTACAATCTTCACCTTTTTCTCCTCTGATATATTCTCATACTTAAAGTATTTCTCTATCTTGTTTAGCCAATCTATCAATTCATGTGAATATGTCTTTCCACTATACTCGGGAGGATTAAAATGTGGTGTGGACTTCAAACTTGTCAATGCTTGCAGGAATATTTCTTCTTCTCGATCCATTATAGGTGCAGGTGCAACTTCCTCTTGCACTTCCTTGGTTTCATCACCACTAACATCCTCAAGATGTCTTCCTTGGCACTAGGCTGCCTCAACAACTTCTAATCTAGCAGTAATTTATCTTAGGATATCAGCTAATCCTAGATATGCATTTCACTTCCCTCAAACCTGATGACCTTATGGAAAGACATATTATCAATTAGTGCCAAAACACTTAGTCATCACAATGTTGACCAAGCCACCAGTGTAACCCGAGCAGTTACTATGTAACTTGAGCACTGGAAGTATTGACCAAGAAGATAGTGGTAATCTATATTACCTGAGTGATCAGAGTAGCCCAAGTATAGAGAGTAGCTCGAGTGACAGAGAACATAATGTTTCCCAAGTGACAGCATAATGCTTGAGTGCGAGTGTATTTCCAGAATGGATTACTGGACCCGAGTGAATGTTTTGGGCCGACTTAGCTTATATTTTTAAATGTTAATTTATCTTATGAAAGATGACTTACAGTTGCATTTGGTTTTGATATGGTATAAATATAAAGTATCTTGTTTATCCAAACAAAGTAAGAATAGATGTATAAGAGAATGTATGTGAATATGAAGAAGTAGTTTGTTTAAGAGGCTACAACATTATAAGGAACAACAGAGACTCATCCATCACAATCTAGTGATTAGTTTATATCATTATATCTTATTCAACAAATTAGATTTTCATTGAAGATCATCTACTAGTTCATCCTAACAAGTGCATCAGCAAAATCTTCTAACAAGGTGGACCTAACAGTCCTTTATAAATCTCCAAATAGATTCGCATTACTTGATTGTATTGTATTAACTCCTTTCACAAGGTGGACCTAATAGTCCTTATTGATCCTAACATGGAAGGCCATCAGAAGTGGTCAATTTTAAGCTTTAACAGGATAAATTTATACTGCAGTAATAAATCTTGTGGGTACCATCCCCACCCTAGTTTTACTTTCTATTTGGAAGATTTCTGGGTAACCAAATATTGCGTCAACTATTATGGATGTTTTATTTCTTTTCATTTCATGCTTGCAATCAAATTAGATAATCTAATATTAGATTAAAAGGATTAAGTTTTATTGGTTTCTGATTCACCACCCCCCCCTCTCAGTCACATTAACTCAACATATTTCCAACAATTGGTATCAGAGCCCATAGGTTCTCTTTATAGAAGTTTAACAGCTTGAGAAAAGATCAGAGACAATGGAAATACACAAATTGGAGAAAGCCATTGAAAATGAGAAGATAGATCTACAAGTGGCCATGGATTAGATCAAGAAATAAGGAGAAACTCTCTCTTTCCCTAAAAAGAAGAAAAGATTTAGAAGTACAGATGAATGAAAAAAGCTACATAGAATAAATAATTGATGAATTATGCAAATAAAGAAGTTCAGAAGAAGAAGATGCGGCAATTGAAGAGCTACTTGCAAAGAATCTCAATTTACATGAATAAGTTAGAAAATTGAAAAGAGAAAAAGAAACTCATTCAATTAGAATATGTGAAGTCATAGAACAAAAAATTCAAGCAAACAATGACAGAGAAATGGGACAAGAAGATAAAAGATTATTTTTGATTAAGGTAGAAATAGGTTTTGAAAGGACCCCGAAACCTTTTACAAAAAGCTACAAGAGATAAGCATCAAAGGCACTTACAAACATATAAATCCTACATCGAACAAAAGGTAGGACCCAAAGAGACAACATGGACCTAAAACAGAAAATAACAAAAACTGCCAAAGGGAAGCACAGTATCTAGCACAACCTCTAGCACAATGGCTCACACAATTTGCAGCAAAAATTCAAGACCAGAAGAAGAAACATTACAACATTTTCTGGTAGGCTTCCTTAGCCTCCTTCTGCATCTCTTCCATTTTGTCAATGGATTCCTTTAGCTCCAGCATCTCTTTTGAGATCTTAGGGACTTTTCATTTTATTCCACTTTGGGTTCTAGAACCAGGGCCCAAGCTGCCAACCTTTTCTTCTATGGTAACTGTGGTGTTTTCCAGTAGGCTTCTTTCCAGATAATCATATAATGCTTTCAGGTTCTGAATTGACACTTGCAGCCCATCATTAATATTCTTTAGGATGACCTATATCATATTCCCATTGTGGCTTATTTGTTCTTTCATTTCTTTTATCTTTTCTTCCACAATCTCATTAACTCTAGTAGTGAACTCCTCTTCTCCGTTGTTGTCATTTACCTTAATCATCAACATATTCTCCATTTCCTCAACCTTGGCTTTGAAAGGATCCATTGCCTCCTACATCTTAGTCAATTGTTGCTTCATAATCATCATCTCCTCACTAAGCCAGTCTTCCATGTTTTCCCCATAGTCCACTTTTCTTTTCAGGATTCTGTCATCTCTTTCAAAACTGACCTCATCTGGGCCCATTCTCCTTTTTTACTATTCCTTTTCTTAGGCTTTAAAGTCAGCTACTTCATATTTCCCTCCTCACCTTCATCCTCATTCATCTTCTCCTCTTTTTCATCTCCCTCAATTTCCTTTTCTTTGTAGTTCACTTCAGCACCCGTGCCCTCATCATCTGTATTGGGAATTTCCTCCTCTTCCATCTAAGAGTTATCCTTTCTCAGCTGATCCTCTTTCTCATTTTCCATATTCTCTTTATTAGTATCACTATCTCCATCATTCTGGTCCTCTTTGTCTTTTCCCTAGTTCTGTAGGGTTTCATCACCAGTCTTCTCCAGATTAGCCCTCTTCTTTTATCTAACCCTTTTTTTCAAACTTTGTTTTTTACTTTCCTGTTTAACCTGCCTCGCGCTTCCTTTAACCCTCTTAGGGATAGGTTTAGGAATATGGTTGTGGGCATACTCGAAATAAGAAGAATGAGCCCCACATGGAGCACCAGATTACTCAATTTATTTCTATGCTCCATCACGCTATTATACAATGAACTCAGGAGATAGAAAGGGAATGAAATATTTTTACCATGCCTGAAGTGGTTGGCCAGGACAAAATGTAGATTGTAGATTTTAGAGTATCTTCCATCCAATGTAAAATAATCGATCATGACTGTAAGAATTTCAGCCCAATGGGATTTGATTTTTTGGATATCAACATAATCCCTCGTCCCTTTACTAAGAAGGGCCTCTTCATCTTCAGTTTTCAGGAAAATATTTAAAGCTTGAGTTCCTGCCCTCTTATTGTCCCTATAGAATTTCATGCCCTCACAAGACAAGCCCATGATTTCAAAGATAACCCTCATGGAGAGGGTAAAATATTTTACCCATAAGTGCACTTTCCCATCCTTCCAACCCTCTGCAAACTATTTTGTTATCTCCGTATCCCAGCCATGGAGCTTCTCTAGATACTGAGAGATGCCTCCCTTTTTCAACCTTCTCCATACCTTCTTCTTATCTTTCCATTTAGTACAGTCAATCGGCTCCTCTCTCTTCAGACCTGCACCCATAGTTCTCATCACTTCCTAAAAATGCCGATACTTAGCAATATTGAGCACTGGTTTCTGGCAAGCTTTACTATTGTGATTGTTCCAGTTTGAGTTTAACAGCCAGAAAGTGTGCGGTGTCACAAATATAATTAATCCTATTTCCTTTGAATGACAACACACATTACTTTTAATAATTAAAGATGATCTCATCATTAATTATGATTATTTATGACTCCTTCAATACTATTCATCCTATCATACTTGATAAGACTAGCCATCTCCATTTTAAAATCTACCTCACCTCGCCATGATTGCATGACATCAGAGTACACACCCACATTTTCTAAACCATCCACCATCATATTTCCTTCTCTATAAACATGTGAAATATGGTAATATTCAAAATTGGACAATATAGATTTTGTTTTTTCAATGATATGGCTTATTGTCCATGAGGCTTCATGAGTGCCTTTAATACAATTAATAATATTCAAAGAATCTCCCTCCACCCAAAGTTTGGAGAAGCCCATATCTTTGGCCAAAATCACCACATGAAGGGCTACCATAGCTTCAGCCATATAGTTTGTCTAAACTCCCAGTGGAGCTTCCATAGCTCCCAGACAATTTCCAGTTACATCCCTAATAAGGCCTCCCACTCTAGAAGACCCCATATTCCCTTTAGCAGCCCCATCAAAATTCCCTTTAACCTAGGCATTTGAAGGGGCACTCCATCTGGTATTTTCCCTCAAGTTTAGGTTGCTGTCTTTCTGCACCTGTACATTCATAAGTATATCTCTGATACAAAGAAAATTCTTGTAGGGGGAGTTGCTAGATAGCTGATTTTTAAAATTTTCCAGGATACTTCTACACACGCTATTAGCCACAGCTTGAAAGGGAGAGATTTTTTCTCTGAAGATTCTATTATTTCTTTCCTTCCATATTATCCATGTGAAGTGGGGAAGAATAAGCTTCCAAAGATCTTTCACTTCCTTTCCCTTAAGGGGACAGTTCCATTGTTTCATCATGGCCTGGAAGTTAAAAGGTTTGACCCACTCTAGGTTAATGACATTAATCACTAAGTTTTACAAGAGTAGGGATAATGAATCATTATATGATTACAGTTTTCAACTTTAGAACAATAGAGGATACATCTATTAGGCATACTGAAGCCCCTTTTTCAAAGATTATCCATTGTAAGGATTTTATTCTGAACAAGAAACCAGAAGAACATGTTAATTTTAGGAATAAGGTTATTGTTCCATACCTTACAACTAGAAGAGTGGTTATCCTTTTGGTTCAGAAGGGCAGAAGTAGAAGAGATAGAATTTTCCATTAGCCTCCGGCCCCTAGATCAATGAGTCTTATTTATTAGGTCTAATAAACCAGGGGGAAAGAAAATTACTGACCAAGTGGAGAGAATCATCAAAAGAGCTGAGGTCTACCCATTTATCATTGATCCAATAATCAGATACCTTCTCTCCAACAATATCAATAAAATTTGCAATCGCAGGCCTCCATTCCTGCTTGTCACTAAGGGCTTCTTCCTTCAGCCAGTTATCTATCTAGAATTTTATTTTCTTGCCATTTCCCAGCTTCCATCTAGCCCCTTTACTAATCAGATCCCTACTTTTTCTAATACTATTCCATATGAAAGAGCCATTGATCTCTGAAGGGTCCCTTAGCACTTCCTCCAGAGAGGTTAAGTGGTACTTTCTCTTGATGATGACATTCCATTCCTTCTCTTCTTCAAAGATTCTCCAGCACTGTTTTGCTAGCAGAGACTTATTTGTGTTTTTGATACTTCTGATTCCAAGCCCTCCCCAATTCTTGTGTTTACACACCACCTCCCAAGCCACAAGGCTTAACCTCTTCTTCTCTTCCACTCCAGACCAAAGAAAACTTTTCTAAATTTTTTCAATCAAGTCAAAAATCTTCTAAGGAATTTTAAATAGGCTAAGAGCATAGATTGAAATATTTTGAAGAGTGGATTTTAGGAGTTGAACTTTACCAGCTTGGCTAAGGGTAGCACCTTTCCATCCAGCCAACTTATTATGAAATCGGTCAATAATGCCATTCCAAAAAGCCTCATCTGGTTTAAGGCATAGAGGGAGACCCAAATAAGTAGATGGAAGATTCCCGATCTTACATCACAAAATAGAGGAGATCTTTCTTTGTCTATCTTCAAGGGTGTTACAAAAAAATAAAGAACTCTTCTCCCAGTTAATAGATTAACTTGAAGCTTTAGTGTAATTGTTCAATAACTTTTTCATGTTCCTGTCTTCCAAAATAGAGGCCTCTCCCATCATTATTGTATCATCTAGAAATTTCTCATGAGAGAATTTATGTTGAGGTGAAGAAGGTTGGAGACTAGAGATCTGACTAGATAAAACCATGCTTTTTATGGATCTCCCAAGACTTTCAACCATTATAGCAAAGAGAATAGGGGAGATAGGGTAACCTTGTCTAAGCCCTCTAGAGGGATAAAAGAAGATGGAGGATCCTCCATTAACCAGCACCAAGGAAGACACCATTGTGACCAATTGCATTATCAATCTTATCGCATCTTTATCAAATCCAAAGGAACTAATAATTTTAGACAGGAAAGACCAGTCCACTCTGCCATAAGCTTTAGACAAATCCAATTTCATCAAAAAAACCCTTTTTTTTAGAGGCTTGAAGGGAATGAATATTCTCATGCACTACCATAATAGAATCAAGAATTTGTCTACCTAGGACAAACCCATTCTGTTGAGGTGATATAAGATTTGGCAATAATCTCAAGATTCTTGACGTCATTACCTTTGAGATGATTTTATAAAGAGAATTGCATAGGCTTATGGGTCGAAAACCATCAACTGTATCTACTCCATGTTTTTTAGGGATGAGAGGGATAAATATTGAGTTGATTTCTTTGAGAATAGATTTAGTACCATAGAATTCTTTAACTGCAGAGTAGACATTTTTCCCAACAATGCTCCAAAATTGCTGGAAGAAGAACATCTGAAACCTGTCCGGGCCAGGAGATTTCTCTCCTTCAAGGAAACGACAACCTTCTTGATTTTAGTCTCCGAAGGAATAGCTCTTAAGAGGGAATTAGCATCAAAATCCAGAATGTGTGGAATACAAGTTAGAAGATTCCTCTGTTCAACCATGTCAATGCTTTGATCTTTAGAAAGTAAAGATGCAAAATAGCTCACCATTTCTTCCCTTATTTCTTCATCTTTGGATATTTTACCATTTCTTGTGGATAAAGAATGGGTTCTATTTATAGCCTTATGTTTAAGAGTAGTGACGCAAAAATATCTTGTATTCTTATCTCCTTCTTTAAGCCAAAGGGATCTAGATCTTTGTCTCCAAAAAGTTTCTTCTTTAGCTATGATATTATGAAGTTCAGCAAGGGTTATATTCTCTTGACTTCTCAGAATTTTAGTTAACCTATTCCTTTGGATTTCCTCCTAGATTTCATTCAGTTCCATTTTGGATTTCATTTTTTCTTTGAAGATATCACCATATATGTGCTTATTCCACATTTTGACATTAGTTTTAACATTAGCCAATTTCTTGACCACTTTGAGCATTGCAGTTCCTTCCACCTCAATACTCCACCACTCCCTAATTTTATTTTCCAAATCAGGATGGTCTAGCCACATCTTCTCAAATCTAAAGGGATCATTTATTTTTCCAACAAATGGAGAGATATTGAGGGAAATAGGGAAATGATCTGATCCAATTCTTGTGAGGGAAGAAAGAGCACAAGAGAACTTGCTATACCATTCTGGATTTATCAGACCCCTATCCAGCTTAACTTGTATCAAGTCCTCTCCCACCTTGTAGTTAGACCAAGTGTAGTTTATCCCTTCCAAATTAACATCCATTAGCCCTTCATTGATAATGAAATTCATAAATTCTACTTGACTTTCCACTTGGGCAAGATTACCACCTTTTTTATCTTCCTGCTTAAGAGGGGTATTGAAGTCTCCCATAAGGATGAAATTATTATCTCTTCTTCACTCCATCTTCTCATGTAGATTCTTCCATAGTTTAATTCTTCCTGTTAAAGATAAAATATTGTTGAGTACAAGATTAGAGGAAAAATAAAATGAAATCCATCATTTGTCACTTCAGCAAGCAGACATGATAAATACTCTCAATAATGTAAACCAAGAAGTTATCAATTTGAGAACAAAAAAATGAAAGACTACAGAATGATCTCAATATTGAAATACAAACCAATGAGAGTATGATGAATTCATAAGGAAGCATGGATTAGTTGAAAAAAAAAACTCAACTCAGACATCATGGAAAAATTGGATTAGGTTATATTCATCAAGGTGAATCCTCACAGTAAGGAACTCAAAAGAATAGAAGATCTACTTGTAATAATTGTGGCAAGTTAGGGCACACATAAAGAAGTGTTGGAGAAATGGAAAATCAAAGTTTAATGGTAAATACTACAGATGAAACAAGCATGGACATAGGGCAAGTGAATGCATTGAGAAACCTAAGTTTAAAGGAAAAAGTTTCAATTGAAACAAACAAGGTCACAAATCCTCCGAGTGTGGAACTAAGAAATGGAATCTTGCTGAAAAACTAGCTAAAGCAATTTTTGGTTGGGATTTTTGGAAATGGGATAAGTAACTAAGAGGGTAGGGGTGAATCAGTTACTTCAAAACAAATCCTTTGTCCCTTAGATGTCTTAAATACTTTAAAACTGTTACTCAGTCAATTAAGATATTCTTCTGTAACTCAGGTATCAAAGTATTCTTTATAATATCCAATGCAATTATACTCTAGTGAGTAAGTGAAGAAACATAAAGCATGAAACAAATAACATATACATAGGTGACACCAAGATTTAACATGGAAACCCAATATGGGAAAAACCACCAATGTAACTAGTTACTATTTTTTACTCTTCTGAAGTAAGCCCGATTAGGAGCCAAAGGTTACAATAACACACTATTAGGTGTGACCTTTTTAAAGGATTTAATCACCCTATGAGGAGTGGCCTTGTTATAGGTCTTCAAACCTTCAACATAGAGATGCTACCTTGTGAGAGGATTTACAAAAAAGACTGTTAAGTATACTCTATTAAGAGATTTGAGATCACTGGTACAATTGTTAGAGAGTAACAATGAATTGACCTGTATGTGTAAGAAACTATCTTTGCTGATTCAGATCTCTATTCTAATTATGACTGGATCCTTACTGATCAAATATTCTATTGTAGCTCTGAGTGATCTGTACTCAATCAGAATCCCATCTGATTTTTCCTTCACTCTTCATGTCACAGAATTCCACACTTCTGCTTCTTCCACCTTTTCACAGTCTTTTTATTTTTCTTATCTTCTCTTGTTTTTCTTTTTAATTAATCCAAAATTGACCTTTCATATATATGATGAGCTCTGTCAAGTTGGCTTGAATACAATTCTAAATAAGAAATTAATCACAATTTGGTCGGCCTCATATAATCAATTAATTATAGAATGTAAATCACTGTTAGTCAGCTGGCACTGAATATCTGACCATGACTGAAATTCCCAAGTGACTCGGTCAACACTAAACTTCTTCAATACCTAATTGAACTCGATCAACACTAAAATAAATCATTCTATTCACCAACTATGCTTGGTCTGAATTTAGACATTTGTGTATCATCACTACATAAGTGTATATACATGTGTAACATCAATGACAATACACAATTGAATAATTGTTTTCAACAATCTCCCTCTTTGGAATTGATAGAAACACGACATGTCATAATACAAAGAACTGTAGAGCAACATAAAAATTTCTTTAATGTCCTTAGATTCATTCTGATTCTTATCCAAAAACTCCCTCTAACATCAAAATCTTCCTCTTACTGTTATGGACTCTCTCTTAAGTGATTCTTTATGTATTATAGAAAATTCTCCCTCTTTGACAACAGATGCCAAAGACTCCATCTTCTCAAATACCAATAGTTAATAGTATTTCACTTTGTAAGTGTAATGTACCTGAATGTACTAATTCATCCGCAATGTGCTCTGATATACATGCATCAATTGATAGATCTTCACTATCGCTCGGGTTGATGCTTCACTAAACTATATTTTAGTGAGCTTCAGTTAGGGGAAGAACCCCTAACTTTCCTCTAAGATACAAGAATGCATCCTTAGGTAAAGGTTTGGTGAATATGTTTCCAACTTGTTCTTTGGTATTCACATATTCCAACCTTATTTATTCTGTACCAATTCCCTCAAATAATGATACTTTATTGCTATATGCTTGGCTTTGGTGTGCATCACAGGATTCTTTGAAATGTTAATGGCACTAGTGTTGTCACAGTAGATAATAATTGGTTATTTTACTTCTTCCTTCATTCCTGACAAAAACTGCTTGATCCATATGATGTTTGAACAGTTCACTACTGCAGTAACATATTCTGCCTCTGCTATAGACTGAGAGATACAATTATGTTTCTTGCTAGTCCAAGAAACTAACCTCTTTCCAAGAAAGAAAGCTCCACCACTCATCCTTTTCCTTTCATTGACACTTCCAGCCCAATCAGCATCAGTGAATGCATTTAAATCAAAGTTTCCACCTCCCCTATACACTAAACCATAGTCTTCAGTACCTTCAGATATCTTAGAATTATTTTGATTTCCATTAGGTGATTGTCTCTGGTGTTAGCTAAAAATATTGCAACAATACCAACTACCAATGAAATATTAGGTCTGGGGTGAGCAACATATTGCAGTTTTCTAATCATGGACCTGTAGTTGGTCTTATCTACCTCTTTTGAATCATCATCCTTAGAAAATTTTTTTCCAATACACATGGGTGTTCCAATAGGTTTGGAATCTTCCATACCAAATTTCTTAAGTATCTCCTTGATATATTTTGATTGAGAAATGTATATACCATCCTTCACTTGATGTACTTGTAATCCAACAAAGAAATTGATCCCACCAAACATAGACATCTCAAATTCTTTACTCATAGCTATAGAGAATGCTTTGAAAAGGTCATCATAACCAGTGAATAATATGTCATCAACAAATATCTTTGCTAACAATATTTTTTTTTGTGGTCCTTCTTTGATGTACAGGCTACTATTATCATTGGTACGTTGAAATCCGATAATTACTAGATAGCTTTGCAGTCTTTCATACTAGGCTCTGGGTGCTTGCTTTAGTCCATACAATGCTTTATGCAGCTTGCAAACCATATTCCTTCTGCTAGGATAAAAAAATCCTCCAGGTTGTTCAATGTAGACTTCTTCTTCTAGGATTCCATTTAGAAATGCAGATTTGACATACATTTGATATACTTTGTATCCTTTATGTGCAACATATGCATGAAGAGTTCTGACTCCTTCAAGTCTTGCAATAGGAGAAAAAGCTTCTCCATAATCAATACCCTCTTCTTGAGCATATCCTTTACAAACTAGTCAGGCCTTGTTTCTAGAAACTTCACCATTTTCATTCATCTTATTTCTAAAGACCCACTTGGTTACAATCACATTCTTGTCCTTTGGCCTAGGAACAAGAGTCCAAGGTTTGTTCTTCTCAATCTACTCAATTTCTTTATTCATTGCATCTATCCAACTTTCATCATTCAATGCATCTTTAATAATTCTAGGTTCAAATTCACATAGTAAACATGTACCTTTGAGCTTGTTCCTTGTCATTACACCTTCTATCTGATCTCCAATTATTTTCTCAGGTGCATGATCCCTTCTAACATATTTTGAAAGTACTATATCCTTCAGTCTAGATTCTGGACTTGATCCACTAGGTCTGTCATTCTCAAACATTCTTTCCTATTATTTTGTCTGATGCTTGGGTTCCACTATCTAAGACTCAATTCTCTCTCTCTGAGACTCAGTTCCCTCTCTTTGAGAATCGGTTTCCTCTATCTGTGACTCGGTCTCTTCTACCAGTAGCTCAGGTTGCATAGTTTGTGATAGTATATTTAATGGTTGACAGTTCTGTTGTCCAATCACCATTGCTTGAGTCATAGGTATAGTATCAAGTTCATGATACACAAAGTTCTTGTATTCTTCAGGCTCTTTACAACTCTTCTCTTCACATTTTTTTGCAAAATCATCAATCTTGACATGCACACTTTCTATGACTTTATGAGTAGTAAGATTCAGACATTTTTATGCTTTTCTTTTACATGAGTAACCTAGGAATATTCCTTCATCACTTTTTGTATCTAGTTTTCCATTTCTTGCTTCATTCAAGATGTAGCATCTACTTCCAAATACTTTGAAATAATGAACATTAGGTTTATATCCATACCATAAATCAAAAGGTGTCTAGTTACTACCTTTCTTCATTTGAACTCAGTTCAACGTGAACACTGTAGTGCTGATGGCCTCCTTCCCATATTTGGCAGCAACATTTTTTTCAATCATTTGGGTTCTAGCACAATTCATAATGGATCTGTTTCTTCTTTCTGCTATTCCATTTTTCTATGGTGTACTAGGGGTAAATACCTATTTTTTGATTCCTCTCTCATTTAAAGATTCATTGAGGTCATTAGAAATGAATTCTCCTCCTCTGTCAGATCTTAGGCATTTTAGTTTCTTCCCTGTTTCCTTTTCAACTCTTGCAAGATACCATTTGAATTTCTGAAAATCTTCTAATTTCTCTTTGAGAAACATGATAGTCATTATTCTGGAATGATCATAAACAAATAGAATAAAATACTTCTCTCTAGTATAGCTTGTTGTTCCAATTGGTCCACAAATGTCAGTATGTACCAATTCCAAGACTTCATCAGTGTTGCCCCACTTTTGGTCTACATATCTTTCAGACAAAAGTGGATGTTTAATGTGTAGTAGTGATCTTGAAAGCTTTGTGTAAGTCCTAATTCTAAGTCTAGCTATCCTCTTAGGATAGGAGGCCTTTATTGGATTTCCCTAAATTGTCTTCTCTTTTGTGAGCTAGGGGGATTTTGTCTCTGAGATCATGTTTCATTGGGTAGGTTGAGTTCCCAAATATGGTAAAGGCCATATTTCAAAGGATTCTAACATTGGTTTTGTACATAGTTGAAGTATTTTCCTTAACATTCCCTTTTTTAGCATCAGTGGAAAATTGGTTCTGAGCTTCTCCTTGGCAAAAAATCACTTATAGAGTGTTTTTTTTGCAATTAACAGAATTTAAAGTATCAGAGGTCAGTGAAAGTTGAAAATAAAATATTTGACAAAATGGAGGATTTTTGAAGAATAATCGATCTCTTGAGTAATCAAAGGTATAAGGAAAGAAAACAAACCAATGACATATAATTTTAGCATCTCAATAAGATAAAATTCTCCTTCGACAGATTTTTGAGTAGAGAATACTCCAAAGGCATTTCTCCATTGAAAGGGAGGCGAAAAAGTGATTTTTCGCTACCTCCAAAAATTTACTGTTACGGTTACTAAAGTGAAAGGATGTTTCTTAATGGCCCATAGGGGTAAAAGTAATTAATTCAAATAAAGTTGTTTTACTCCATAATAGACTTCTTCATTAATTTATTAGTCTTTTAATTTGTGTGACATGGGAAGTCAGCCGTTAAATGGTAAGAATTCACAGTTATAAAATCAAAAAAGTATTCCAAACAAGAGCTACCATCTGTTTGACAAATTGTCCAAATTTGAAATTCTTAGCAATAGTTGTTCAATGCTCTTGCACTTTTTAGAGATATACTTCATTCCAAAGTCAGAATCAGTTGAAGCATGGCTACTAGATTTACGGGGTTCGATGGGATGAATGGAATCACATTTGATTGGCATAAGATTACAGACACCTCCTTGAAGTTCTTTGATATGAAGAACTTTTAGAGTAGATTGAAGGTAGACTAGATACACCCTGTCACTAAGAATTTAAAGGAGAGCTGGTTGGTAGAAGCTGTCAGTTTTCCTATTGTCGTTCAAGCTTGTGTGCTTGTTTGAGAGTGCATAGCTCAATATAATCTAGATACCAAGCAAATCCTCCTTCCCAACGACACAGTGGTTCTATCCATTGATTGATATTTTGTCTAGAACTCCCTGCACATTTTGGAGTAGGCTAAATATTAAGAAATGACATATAGTCAGGTGGTTACCGAATATGGAGAAAAGAAGCCAATGTGGTAGAAGGAAATAATGAAGTCATGGTTTCAAGAGCTGAGGAGGGCCAAAGCCAAGTTTCCCAAAAAATGATATGGTATGAATCTAAAGCCGGAGATTGTAGACATCTTAGTTCTACTCCATCAGATCCGAGGTGAGAGTGACACACTAAACTTCATTGATCACCATTTCTTCTTAGTCCATGTGATTTGTTCTCAACACCATTTCATCAATTGGGCTCTTGTGGAAAGCTAGAATCTTCCCAGTGCCCTAAGTAGAGCTAAGCTTCAGAATGAGTTCTACATGTCTTCATTTCTTTTATATATATTGGCCATAATTCAGATTTGGCTAGGGCTTCCTAGATTAGAAGAGTTCCTAGAAGATGTTAAAAGCTATGAATTCTTCCCCTATCTACAATTACATAATATTTATGTTGAATATCTCATAGTTAATGATGCATTCACAATGAGACCATGTAGGGAGCTACAAGGTTTCCCAAAAAGGAGATTTTCTCCTAAAGCCATGGATTTTATCAGCCAATTTGGGTGCTTTTCATTCAATTTGCAGATTTCTCATATATTCATCTTCCAAGATTTGATGACTTCCCTTTGAATTTGCCCAAATATCCTGATGATATGATCATGCTGGTCGAGGTGATGAGGCAGGACCTCTAAGTGAATTTGATATGTGTTGATGCTAAGAAGAAGGGATATGATTTCCTAATGACCATTGGAGCCTATAGTTGCACATCTCAGTCCTAGGCAAAGAATGTTCTGAAGACATTCTCAAAGAGGTTTCATTTGGAGACATATGATGTCTTGAGGCTACAGTATAATCCTGTAAATTATGCCCAAGATTTCTTGCAAATAAGTCATGCAATTCATCATGTTGATGATATTGAAGACTACTGGGCTAACCGCAAAGATGACTTTGAGAGTAGAGAGATATTCTATGTCAGGTTAACCATTGAACAAATCAAAAAGTTCAAAGTTAACATTGTAGTGGAGGGGTTAGAAGATGATGGTCAACATATGTATGATAATACGTATTTGGAGAAAATAAAGCCACTCCCTATTACCTCTGAGCCCATGCTAGGGTAGGCCATTAATGACTTGGAAACCTTAATGGGTTGGAGTAGTGGGTCGAATGGACTACAAGCAGAAGAAAGAGTTTTGAAAGGAAGCCTCCTACTCAACGAACTCTGGCAAAAGACACTTCAAGCATTGCAAAAAATTATTTAGTAAGGAACCTAACTATGGCTAAAGGATCAACCCAGCCATTGGGAGGAGGTGATGAACCTCCTAAGAAAGAAATCCCACTAGAGAAGACTTGTGGAGAGGGCCTGCTTCCAGATATTGGGTTGATAGAAGAAGCAGTTTCTATAGACCTGGCCAAGCCTGCAAAAGAGCCCACTAAAGGTGTAGGACCTGAGAAATCAGTTAAGGCTAGTATTGTGGTTGCACAGGTGGACACCTGTGTTCAAGATACTCTAAGGTGAGGATCCCCTATTGTAGTGGAGGTGGGTGAAGATAGCTCCAATACTTCAGCCACTGAATCAGACAAGAGGGTGGAGAAGCAACAAGAAGTTGCTCAAGTCATTAGATTAGTTTCCTCTTCTCCAACATCAGTGAATCCATTTGCTTCCAAGCCTAAAGCTACTCCTCCAGTGATTAGGAAGCTATTCATAGAAGAATTGGTTTCTGCTTCCAAAGTTACCAGCACTAAATCATGGAAAGAACATACTCTAGAGCGTAAAAGGAAGAGAGTAGAGGAAGGGATTTTGAGCAAAGATAACCTCTCACAAGCCTTGAAACCCATCACCACTGTGGGGAAAGTAAATAAGGTGAAGATAATTTCTACACTGGGTCGAGATCCTCAAACATGGCATTTCACTATGGAGGTGGCCAAACCTACAAAGGAGGGTAGATTCAAAGATATGACTACCTCTGATTTTTAGTTACAGTCATTTGACATAGGGTTTTCTTAGCATGACACCAAGGTAGATTGGTGGAAATCCACCAATGTGGTAATAGAAGAAGATCTTGAAGAGATCAAAACTGCTAATGTTCAACTTAAAGCAGAAGTAGCTAAGCTAACTAATTTTATTAGACACCTCATCACTCCGATAGAAAGTGTTCTTGGTACCCAGACCACTTTTGATCCCAGTGCTATGGAGAACCAAGTCATCCTAGCCAAGTTACAAGAGGACAGACACTTGGGGTAGATTGGCAAGAGGTGGATTGAGAGGCTCAAATACGAGGGATTGGTAGTTGTTGAGCAACTGGGTAATGATCTCCTAAGGCTGGAAATAGAGAGAAATAATATTGAAAAGAATTTGCAGTCTCTCAGATCAGAGAGAGTGAGATGTCAAGAATGCATAGTAATGTTGCACATGGTCATTAAATTGAAGACCAAGGAGGCATTAAAGGCCAAGATCTTACAGAAATTAGATGAGCCTTTGATTGAATAGCTTCAAATCCTAGAATTTAAAATTGAGATGATCATCCAAGCTAAAACAAGGTTGCAACAGACAGATGTCAACATCAAGGAAGAGAAGAATAATGATTTTAAACTCCTTCAAGGTCTGCACACAAAATCAAAAACAAGGGGTCAGGGAAAAGAAATGATCGGATTGGATAATATGCAAAAATCATTTTTTGATTATGTGCATAAGCTGGTAGAACAATCTTCCACCCATTTGGACAAGGTGCCAGAACTCCAACAGCTGAGCGGATGCATTTTTAAAGCCATGGAAGAGATGAAGGATCAGACAGATGTGATCAAGAGCTTGGCCAAAAAACATTCCAAATGGCTCATTAGATACACTAATGTCCATATCAATATGCATGAAGAGCTCATCCTGATCATTACTGTGAGGCCTACCCCAGTCCGACATAAGCTTAGCACTATTTCTCATGCTCTCCAATCAATACTGATTTTTCTATAGTCAGACTTTTGGGACACATGTATTACTTTATGGATCTGTGGAATCCTTGTATACAACACCTAATTATGTAATCAGGGAATTTATTAGATACTTTGTGTGAGTGATGCAAATTTATGTTTAAGACTTAGTTTTGATGGTTTTGTATATTGGATTAGTATGTGGATGTTAGATGTAATCAAGATTTAGATTTATTAAGAGTATATTTATGCATATGTAATAGATGTAGATATTGTTAAGTTCAATGAATCTTTGATGCAAGTGTGAGTGAATGTATGTTCAACTTACATTATGCATTCTATTATTTTATGTATTAATTTATTGGACCTACTGATGGGTGCAATGAGTGTGCAGAAAGTTGACCATGGTACTAATAGAGGATTCGAGAATGGACCTATGTGAAAATCATGATGCTAAGGACCTGTCTATATAAAGACACATGGACCTCATTGTATTGTATTTTTATTCATAAAAGTGTGGTGTATGATTGTAATTTATTTAATTAAGTAAATGTGTAATAAGTCATGCTCATGTGAAATTGTTGTGTCACTTGACACATGTGCACTCTATGTGTTGGCATGGCTAGTGAATGTGACTAGCATAGGCTTAACTTTACCCAAGAGTTACCTAGTATAGTCCCAATGCTTACCCTAAGGTTTAGGAAGATAAGATTGAGATAATATTGAGTCAAGAGAGATTTGATTGAGCCTTGAGGGTTGGATTTTCGAGAGTTAACCTTGGGTGGAGTTTAGGAGGGTCATTTGGGCTCCCAGAGAGTAACTAGGGTCAAAACTAACTAACTCACTTGGTACCTTAGGGGTTAGGGGTCATTTTTAGCCCATTAAGAATCTTGAAACACATTTATGACTCCCCTAAAGTCACCATTTTGGGAAGTGGCGAATTTGGAGAGTTGGAAGACTTTGGTTAAGCCATCCCTTCTTTCCTTACAAACATTTAAGTCCGTTTATGAAGAAGGCAAGTGGGGAGAGTAGATGGATTAGATTCTTCCCTCCATTTATGACTCCTGATATTTTAGGAAGAATGCCTATATAAGGAAGGCCTTAGAGGGAGTTTTGGGTACACACCCACTCTCTACTTTTAGAGAAAGATTCATTTGTAGGAGTGATATTTGAGAGGAGGAAGGATGAGAAGGAGAAGCTCTTCACAAACCACCTTGCATTTACCATAGCTTGGATTTAAGGTGAGTTTCCTTATTAGCATAGTTAAAAGTAGTTATTGTTGCATATGTGCATAGCTTGAGAAATTCATGATTAAATGTTATGTTATTGCTTTTAGCTTCATAGGTTTTCATGGAGTTTATGTGTTGAGTCTTGTATTTATTTTGTGATTATTTTTTTATGGGGTTCTTCAAGGATTATTCACCCTTGGGAGGGTTGGGTATCCTTGATGGAGTGAAAGTTAGTGATCTACCCAAGTAGTCTAGAGTCTCCCATGTGTGGAGGGATGTAAATGGGTATATGGGTGCCCATGATGCCAAGAATTCCCAAGGAATTTGGGGTTCATAAGAAAAATTGGAAGGTTTGAAGCCATGACTTGTTTTGTGAAAGAAAGGTAAATTTAATCCAGTTGCCACTGTAGGGCTTGGAGGAGAAGGGTAGAAATTTGTTCATGAGTTCATGTGTGGCCATGGAACAAGATTTAAAATTTGGTACTTAGGAATGTTGAGCCCATGTGTGGCCTATTCCTAGTGTATGTATTTTGTATTATTAGATTTCTCCTCTTGTGGTAGTCCTCTTTCACCCCCTTTGTTTCAGGTCTTTTGTAGACCTATGTATATCCTTGGGTAATGGGCATTTTCTTGTGTTCCTATTTTCAGTTTCTTGGTTGTTATGTGTGTATGTATCTTGGTTCAGTTCTGGATCTCCTAGCTCAGGGGTGGCCTTGTAAAGGCCTAGGTTGGGAGGTGATCCTTCATGGTCATATCCTTATCTTATGCAGGTTATGGGAAAGCTCTTGGAAGTGTAGCTAGTGTCTTGGAATCTTGGTTGTAATCCCTTTTTCAAAGTCACTTTCTGGTTTAAAGTTTTTCCTTGAAATGTATAAAGGGATTTGGGAGTCTGTAATCCCCTTGTAATGAATTCACTTATGTATTCCAAAGATGTATTTAATAATTGTATCAATGAGAAGGAAATTTTTTCTTAATATTATTATATTAACATCTTTCTCCAAATAGTTTCATAGGTGTTTTATTAAGGTATAGTAGATAGAAATTGTATTCTTACTTAACATTCCAAATAAAAGAAAACTTGTTCTTTATCATTAATTGCATTATTGGCTATTTCAGAAATAGTCTTCTTGATGATGTAGTAAAATAATAAGAAAATCTAAAGCTATAACATTAATAAATATTGTTGATTAAACTTTCAATTAATTTAATCTGTGATTTGCAAAGGTGTAGAACATGTTTCATCTCCTATAGTTAACTTAACATGATTAAAGAGAAATTTATGTTCATTAGGTTAAGGTTTTAGTGCCCAAATTTTGGGGCATGAAAATTAAAGATGTCACTACCTATAGGGCTAAATTAGACAAGGGGAAGTAAACCGAAGCTTAGATAGATTCCCTCTTGTACTAAATTTTGATAGTATTGTAATGTATAAACTTTTGTTTATCATTTCTGGTTGGGGAAGTTGAACCATTTTGGTTACCCCCTTTTTGTAACAGTCCAACTCTGGAACCCTATATGTATTATTTCCAAAATCAATACAAAGGTCGACTTAATTTTGGTGTGAAAGATAGCATTTTGCTGAGTCAAATTTGTATGTCTGAATATCATTTCTTTAAATGCTCCACTGCATTGCATTTATCTATCTATTAAATTTGAATGTTTTTTTGGAATTAGATTTATATTTTGTGGTTGAACCAGAATTCTATATTATGATTTGATACAGTTAATTAGGGGGAAATCCGGTATTATTCTAAGTCCAGGAGATGTCCCTGTGAGATAGATTGATTCATTGTCACTTTATCATTAAATCTTTAAGTCTTGCATTAGCATTTTCATTATTAGTTATTGCATTACCAGTTTTAAGAAGTCATATGATTGATGAAGTCTTGGAATTGGCTAAATTTAGAATTGAATTTATCCTACCTGAGCTATTTCATATCTAGGTTTAGCTTGGTTTACCTCTTCTATTCTCGGGTTAAGAACACAACCCTGTTAGATTAGGAAGGATCAATATTCATTGAAGATCATTTAATTAAGGGAGATGTACCTTTAAATTTAGAGGGGAATTAATTATTTATGTCACAATTTCCCAACTTTTGTATTCAATCGTTCTTAAATATTTGGGTATTCTAGAGTTAGAGAAAAAAGAGCAATCTGTTTACCAACAAATTTTTTGCGACACTGCTGGTGAGATGAACAGTCATTATACCAGAATCATACCATGAGGAATGATGGTGCTTCCCCATGAAAAAATAATTCCTATGCTCTAACCGAATCTTGGTTTCCAAGATGACCAAGAGGATCTCATTTCCTCATTGAATACTTTTGTTTGGAAATACAGAAGAAACACTGAGCACTATAGAAATGCCAGTCAAGTGCTAGAGCATGAAGAATCTAGGATAGAGGAATTTGAAGAAGCCATCTGAAGGAGAAATATGAGAAGGGTACAATGCCAAGCTGAGCGTGAAGCCAGACTAGAAGACTAGTTGGAGCCCTGGAGCCCAAGAGGTTTCTTAGGAGTGCAAAGAAAGAAGGTGGTATGGACCCATTTTTTGAGAGACTTGTAAACCTTGATTTTTCTCTACTTGAAGTAACCCATCAAAAGAAAAGAAATACTAAGAGAAAAAGCATACCTCCTTCACCTCCCAAATAATCAACCCTTTTTTCCACCCATTGTCAAGTGTTAACTTTGCACGGAGTAGTTTCTCCTCCTATTGTCAATCTAACACCCCATCTACCTCCACTAGTTATGGAACTTCCTTTGGCTACTGTAGTTAGACCATTTCAATTGGCAGCATATAATCCCCCCCCTTCAGGTTGAAGAAAGAATTCCCCAAATTCTCTAGATATGGGAAAGTACCTACAGATGAACACATTGCTGCATTCTTTGCTTTAGTTAATATCTTGGTAGTACAAGAAGAAGATGTGGCTGTCAGAATATTCATTGAAACTCTTGTTGAAGGTGCTGCTGATTGGTTCCATATCTTGCCCAATTCTTCCATCACAGATTGGGCCTCTATGAGAGCTTCTTTTGAGAGAAGATTTAAAACTGATGAAGATGAACATGCACTATTGACACAATTGACCTCCATTAAGAAAGAGCCTTCAATCAGTATGAGAGATTTTGTGGCCAAATTTAACAAGCTTGTAAATCATATCCCAACAGCCAACAAACCTACTACCAGGAATTTGAAAAAAAAAATTCATAAGTGCTAAGCCTCCCGACATCATTTATGATCTGTGAAGAACAAATCCAGCCACTTTAGACCTTGCCCAAAGGACTGTGGTGGAGTTAGAAGACCATATGATATCGGTGGGAAAATGGAAAAGAGAAATACAATCTAAAGCTAGTACTTGTTACACCACATCATCAAATGAGATGATTCAAAAATTATCCAATGAATTCATCACCTTCAAGAGGCAGCTTCCTAGATTTAATAATCCCTATCAGCAAAACTTTCAAGAGCAGCCTAGAAGAAACAATAAAGGGAGGAATGCCTATGGAAATACATTACAATTGACTACTCCACCACAGAGGTTAGCTATAGAAGCTCTTCCTAAAAGGGGAAACATGTGTGCCTTCCACTTAACTACAAATTATGATGGAGAAAGTTGTCTTGATGTAGCCCATGCTTGGAAAATGCATTAGACTGATGAATGGAATGCTGAAGTGTCTAAAGCTGAACCAGATTCATACTCACATGGTGAATATAAAAACTTATACTTAGAGTATGAATCAAATTCATAACAGGGAGAAACATGTTATGCTACCATAGATAGGACTTCCAATATAGTCTTAACTCGGAGTCAGAAGCATAAAGGCCCTATTTCAACACCTCCACCTAAAATTAATGAGATATCTACCTCCTATTCTAAAGAGGCCAATCGAGTAGTAAGGATTCTAAAACCAAGCAAGGAGAAAAACTCTTTTGACATTATTTAATTTTGTAGAGATTCCAGAATTCAGATTTCCCCCATAGACTATCTTAAATCTAATCCTGTAGAACTGCAAAAGCTAGTAGATTACTGTAAAGAGGGAAATCAGAATGTAAATAAGAATGCCATGACTACCATGGAAAATGAGTCTATATTTGCAAACCCAATTGAGCAAGGTGAGCCATCTGTGTTGGCTACTTTCCCAGGCAAAAAACCTGACCCATTCTATGTGTCGTTGTATATTAATGGTTGCAAGTTAAGCAATTGCATAATAGATTCTAGAGCCTCAGACAATGTAATGCCATCGACTATAGCTAAATCCTTGGGACTTACCCTCACTAAAGCCCATGGTAGGTGTTACTCTATGGATTCCAAAAAAGTACCCCTGGTTGGGCAAATCAAAGATGCCCAAGTGGCTCTAGCAGCACATCTTGAGAAGAAAATGTTGTTAAGAATACTTGTTGCTGATATACATGCTAGTTACAATTTGTTGCTAAGAAGGAGTTTTTGCAGAGACCTGGGAGGGGAAATAAAGCTAGATTGGTCTCAATCTTTAATCCTAGTGGGTAACAAAAAGATAAAAATGGTCTCGAAAGAGAAAGCTAAGTTCACAGTGTTAAAGTTAGATGACCCTAAAGCCAAAATTCTATATCAGGAATTAGAATTTGGAAATTATATGCTATTTATAGATGAGTGTGATGAGGAAAATGAGTTTGAAAAAGAGGAAAAGAAATCTTCCACTGAAGAAATGCCACCACAGATCTGGACTCTCAAATTTGATGGCAGTTGTGCGTCTTCAGGATCTGGTGTAGGTGTGGTCCTAATATCACGAGACAGGGTATGTGAGCCCATGGATTATAAATTGGAGTTTAGGAACATCAAAAATACTGCCAAGTATGAAGCCTTTCTACTAGTAATTATTGTTGCAAAAGAGAAAGGTGTGAAAATTCTCAGTGTGATGCTGAGCTAATTGTGCGCCAAGTCAAGAATCAATACTCTGTAAAAAATCACAGATTAAAAAACTATAGGAACAGAGTATGGGATGAAATAGAAGCATTGGATACATTCTTTATTGAATCTATACTAAGAGAATTTAATTCCAAGGTGGACTCTTTAGTAGTATCATCCTCATTACTCCTCCCTCACCCAGAGTTCAAGGATAAGAAGCACCAAGTAGAGGTTGTGTATCGACCATCTGTGCCTGATAATGTAGAAGATTGGAAAATATTTGAATATGACAAGAACCTCCTCCTCTTTTTGGAGAGTGGTGGCAACTTCCATAAAGATGCTCCCAGTGATCATAAGGAAAATTGTCATGGCAAACAGAAGAAGGACAAGTCAGAGGTCATCCAGTTGCAAGGCAATATCATCCCTCCACACTTAGTTACACTTGAAAATAGACATGATACTTTTGTTAAGAAGAAGAGAATTGAAAGAGGTCCTACCATTGTTGAGTATGAAGGAATTAATATCAGAAGTGAAAAGGACCCCAAGATGATCAATATTGGGAAATGCTGCATTGGAGAAGAAAGGGAAGAGGCTAGGAAAATATTCCTAGAATACCAAGATGTTTTTGCCTGGAGTTATGAAGATCTGAAAAGATTTATGAATGGTAAATTCAAACACCAGATTCCCTTAAAACTTGAGGCTGCCCTGTTTAGGAAAAAAAAAAGGAATTACAATCCCAAATTTGTTGATGCAATATTTAGGGAAGTGGATAAAATGCTTAAAGAAAGGATTTTGTACCCTATCCATCACTCTACCTGGGTGGTGAATATTATACCTGTGAGGAAGAAGAATGGAGAAATAAGGATCTATGTAGACTTCAAAAATCTCAATCAATCCTCTTTGAAAGACAACTACGCTCTTCCCAACATGGATCATCTATTACAAATCGTAGCTAGAGATGAGATGATGTCTATGTTAAACGACTTCTCAGGGTACAACTAGATAGAATTGGAGAATGTAGACCATCATAAAATAGCTTTCACTACCCCATGGGGCACTTTCACATATCACAAGATGTCATTCAGGTTGATCAATGTCGGGGCAACCTTTCAGAGAGGTATGGATCTTTATTTCAGTGATACGAAGAACAAAATAATTGGTATGTATCTGGATGATCTTATTGTGTTTTCCAAAAAAAGGGTAGAACATTTAAATGATTTGAGGAGAGTATTGCAAAGGTTTAGAGAGGACAGGATTTCACTGAATCCCAAAAAGTCAATTTTCTATGTGACTAAAGGGAAATTGCTAAGTCACATTGTTTCCCAGGAAGGCATAAGAATTGATCCAGAAAGGGTGAGAGCAATCTAGCAATTGAGCCTACCTATGAACAAAACTAGAGTGAAATCATTTTTTGGTTAGGTAAACTTTCTTAGGAGGTTTGTTCTAGATTTTTCTGAGATTACCAAATGCATAGTGGACATGATGAAAGGGAATGCAAATTTCAAGTGGAATGACTCTGGTAAACAAGCTTTCAAAAGCATCAAGAATGCCATAGCCGATGCCCCAGTGTTATGTCATCTAGATTACAAGAAGGATTTCATAATTATTGTTATTCTTCTGAACACACTTTATCAGCCATCCTCATGTAGGAGAATGAGGAAGGAGTTCAAGATCCTATCACTTTTATGAGAAAACCTCTAAAAATCATGAGTTGAGATACTCTTAGACTGAAAAACATGCTTTCAGGGTAGTAAAAGCTTTAAAGAATTTTATATTCTACATTTTACACTCTCACTCTCTTGTATATGTGCCTAACATTGTATTAAAAATCATATTGACTCAGCAGGACGTGGGATATAGTAATAGAGGAGCATGGGTAGCTAAGACTTAGGAATATGACATAGAAATCAAACCCACTAAGCTGGTGAGAGGAAATGTACTGTACAAAGTAATGGCGGAAAACCAAGTGGACAAAGACCCTGAAAATACACAATTGGTCCTAGCAGTAAGTATGCAAGATCCCTGGTTTGAAAATATAATGTATTTCTTGACATACGGTGAATGCCCTGAAGGATTGACTTTGAAGCAAAGAAGAGATTTAAAACTAAAATCTTCTAATTATATAATTTGGGAAGATAGACTGTATAAGAGATCTATAGATGGAACTTTCTTCCGGTGTGTTGACAAACAACAACAAGAGAAGTTGTTAAGGGTGTTTCATGATGAATCTTGTAGGGGACATTTCTCCTCATCAATTACTGCATTCAAGATATTGAGATAGTGCTATTACTAGTCGGGAATGTTTAGAGATGCATATCATTGGGCAGCGAGGTGTGAGAAATGTAAAATGTTTACTGGAAAACCATAGTTAGCAGCACTACCCCTTAGACCAGTGATAATTGAAGGTCCTTTTCAACAGTGGGTTCTTGATTTTATTGGTCCTATAAATCCTGCATCAAGCGTAGGCCATACCTACATAATCACTATGACTGACTACTTCATGAAATGGGTGGAGGAAAAAGCAACCAAGGAAACTACTTCTAAGGCAGTATGTGAGTTTATCAAAGAGAACATCCTGGTAAGGTTTGGCATGCCTATTAAGTTAGTTATGGATAATGCCGCATACTTTTCTTCTCAGGAAATCACCGAATTTTGTTTTAAATATGGCATTATGATCAGTCACTCATCTGACTATTTACCTCAAGGAAATGGTCAAGTTGAATCTAGTAACAAAAATCTAGCGAGCATCATGAAAAATCTTGTAGCAGACAACTATAGAACTTGGCACAAGAAAATCTATGAAGCCCTCTAGGCAGATAGAGTGACTCTTAAAAGATCCATTGGTGTATCTCCTTTTGAACTTGTCTATGGGATCAAAGCCAGTCTTCCATTGCCATTGGAACTAGAAACTTGTAAACTGATAACAACAGTAGAAGATGGTATATATGAAGATGGTTTAGAAAAGAGGATTCTTTACCTGAACAAACTTGAAGAGGAAAGGGAGAAAATGGTAGATCATATCACATGGCATTAAATGCGTGTGAAGAGATTTTTTGATAAGAAGAGAAAACCTCATAAATTTATGGAGGGAGATATGTTGTTGTTATGGGGCAAGCGCAGCGCACCCAAAGGTATGAATGGGAAATTTGAAACATTGTGGAAGGGGCATTCAAGAGGAATTATTTTAAATTGACCTATCCAGATGGTGAGGCACTACCCCAAACATATAATGGTCTGGACTTGAAGCTGTATCAGACCTAAATCTAAAATAGGTAACCCCTATATTGTACAATAGTTACGTTTAGTTCCTGCTTTTCTTTTCTTTAGTTAGGTTTCCTTTCTACTTTCCTTTCTATTTCTTTCTTTAGTTTTGTTGTGAGCCACCTTTTGTTGAGTTTTTTGAAACTAGAGACTTGAGTTCCTTTCTTGGACATGTGAATGTCCAAGTCCCTAGATAGAGCCAGCTGTTGCCCCACTTTTGGTCTACATATCTTTCAGACAAAAGTGGATTTTTAATGTGTAGTAGTGATCTTGAAATCTTTGTGTAAGTCCTGAGTCTAAGTATAGATATCCTCTTAGGATTGGAGGCCTTTATCAAATTTCCCTAAATTTCCTTTTATTTTGTGAGCTAGATGGAATTTGTCTCTGAGATCGTGTTTCATTGGGTAGGTTGAGTTCCCAAATCTGGTAAAGGCCATATTTAGAAGGATTATAACATTGGTTTTGTACACAGTTGAAGTATTTTTCCTTAACATTCCCTTTTTTAGCATCGACACAAAATTGTTTCTGAGCTTCTCCTTGGCAGAAAATCACTTACAAAGTGCATTTTCTGTAATTAAAAGACTTTAAAGTATCAGAGGTAAGTGAAAGTTGAAAATGAGAGATTTGGGAATAAGGAAGTTTTGGGCATTCAGATCAAATCTATTTCAAGCAAAAGGAATGATTGAACAAGGAAGAATTAAAGATGCAAGTTTACTGGCGGAAAAGTAGAAAATGGCTTCTCTACTGCTCCAATAGGCGGGTTTCGACCTGTGGGGTATGTTTTCTGCCAAACCATTAAAACGGAGGATTTTTGAAGAATAATCGATCTCTTGAGTAATCAAAGGTATAAGGAAAGAAAATAAACCAATCACATATCATTTTAGCATCTCAATAAGCTGAAATTATCCTTCAGTAGATTTTTTAGTAGAGAACACTCCAAAGGCATTTCTCTGCTGAAAGGGAGGTGGAAAAATGATTTTCTGCTTCCTCAACAAAGTTACCGTTACAGTTACTAAAGTAAAGGATGTTTCTTAATGGTCCATAAGGGTAAAATTAATTAATTCAAATAAATCCATTTTACTCCATAATGGACTTCTTCATTAATGTCTTATCCTTTTCATTCGTGTGGCATGGGAAGTCGACCATTAAATGGTAAGAATTCAAAGTTATAAAATCAGTGAAGTATTCCAAACAAGAGCTACCATCTGTTTGATGAATTATCTGAATTTGAAATTATTAGCATTAGTTGTTCATTTCTCTTGAACTTTTGAGAGATACACTTCATTCCCAAGTTAGAATCAGTTGAAGCATGGCTACTAGATTTACGGGGTTCAATGGGATGAATGGAATCACTTCTGATTGGACTAAGATTACAGACACCTCCTTGAAGTTCTTTGATATGCAGAAATTTCAGAGAAGATTAAAGGCAGACCAGATACACCCTGTCACTAAGAAGTTAAAGGAGAGCAGGTTGGTAGAAGCTGCCAGTTTTTCTGTTGCCATTCAAGCTCCTAAGCTTGTTTGAGAGTGCATAGCGTGATATAATCTAGATACCAAGAAAATCCTCCTGCCCAATGACATGGTGCTTCTATACATTGATCAAGATTCTGTCCAGAACTCCCTGCACATTCTAAAGCAGGATAAATATTCAAAAATGACATATAGTTGGGAGGTTACCAAATATGGAGCAAAGAAGGTAGTGTGGAAGAAGGAAATAATGAAGTCATGGTTTCAAGAGTCGAGGAGTGCCAAAGGCAAGTTTCCCAAAACATTATATGATATGAATCTAAAGCTAGAGATTATAGACATCTTGGTCCTACTCCATCAGATCTAAGGTGAGAGTGACACACTAAACTTTGTTGAGCACCATTTCTTCTTAGTCTAGGTGATCTATTCTCAACACCATTTCATCGATTGGGCTCTTATGGCAAGCGAAAATATTTATAGTGCCCTAAGTAGAGCTAAACTTTAGAATGAGTTCTACATGTCTTCAGTCCTTTTATATATATTGGTGACAACTCAAATTTGGCCAGGGCTTCCTAGATTGGAAGATTTCCCAGAAGATGTTAAAAGCTATGAATTTTTCCCCTGTCTACAATTACATAATATTTATGCTAAATATCTCAAAGTTAATGATGCATTTACAATGAGACTGTGTAGGGAGCTACAAGGTTACTCAAAAGGAGATTTTCTCTTGAAGCCATGGCTTTTATCAGCCAATTTGGGTTATTTTTCATTCAATTTATGGATTTCTCATATATTCATCTTGAAGGATTTGATGACTTCCCTTTGAAGTTGCTCAAATATCTCAATGATATGATCGTGCTAGTCAAGGTGATGAGGCAGGCACTCCAAGTTAATCTGATCTGTGCTGATGCTAAGAAGAAGGGCTATGATTTCCCAATGACCATTGGAGCCTACAGTTGCACATCCTGGTCCAAGGCAAAGAATGTTCAAAAGACATTCTCAAAGAGGTTTTAGTTGGAGACATATGATATCTTGAGGCTGTAGTATGATCCTGTAAATTAGGCCTAAGATTTCTTGCAAATGAGTCATGAAATTCATCATGTTGATGATATTGAAGAATACTAGGCTAAGTGCAAAGATGACTTAGAGAGCAAAAAGAGATTCTACGCCAGGTTAACCATTGAACAAATCAAAAATTTCAAAGTTAACATTGTAATGTAGGGGCTAGAAGATGATGGTCAACATATGTATGATAATATGTATTTGGAGAAAATAAAGCCACTCCCTATAAGCTCTGAGCCCATGCTAGGGAAAGCCATTAATGACTTGGAAACCTTAATGGGTGGGATCTACAAAATAATAGAGTGGTGGGTCAAATGGACTGTAATTGGAAGGAAGAGGTCAGAAAGGAAGCCTCTTACTTAACAAACTCTAAAAAAGACACTTCAAGCACTGCAACAACTTCTTCAGTAACGATCCCAACTCTGGCTAAAGGATCAACCTAGCCATAGGGAGGAGGTGATGAACCTCCTAAGAAATAAATCCCACTAGAGAAGACTTGTGGAGAGGGACCGCTTCCAGATATCGGGTTGACAAAAGAAGTAGTTTCTACAGACCTTGCCAAGCCTATAGAAGAGCACACTAAAGGTGCAAGACCTGAGTAATTAGTTAAGGCTAGTATTTTGGTTACACATGTGGATAGCTCGGTTCAAGATAATCCTAGGTGAGGATTCCCTGTTGTAGTGGAGGTGGGTGAAGATAGCTCCAATACTTTAGCCACTGAATCAGACGAGAGGGTTGAGAAGAAACAAGAAGCTGCTCAAGTCATTAGATTATTTTCCTCTTCTCCAACATCAGTGAATCCATTTTCTTCCAGGCCTAAAGCTACTCCTCTAGTGATTAGGAATTTGTTCATGGAAGAATTGGTTTTTGCTTCCAAAGTTACTAGTGCTAAATCCTGGATAGAAGATACTCTAGAGTGTAACAAGAAGAGAGAAAAGAAAGGGACTTCTAGAAAAGATACCCTCCCATAGGCCTTGCAACCCAACACCACTATGGGGAAAGTAAAGAAGGTGAAGACAATGTCTACACTGGGTTGAGATCCTCAAACAGGGCATTTCACTATGGAGGTGGCCAGGCCTACAAAGGAGGGTAGATTTGAAGATATGACTGCCTCCGATTTTCAGTTACAATCATTTTACATGGGGTTTTCTCAGCATGACACCAAGGTAGATTGGTGGAAATACACCAATGTGGTAATAGAAGAAGAGCTTGAAGATCTCAAAACTGCTGAAGTTTAACTTAAAGCAGAAGTAGCTGAGCTAACTAATTTTATCAGACAGCTCATCACTCTGATAGCAAGTGTTCCAAGTACCCAGACCACTTTTGATCCCATTTCTATGGAGAAGTAAGCTAGCCTATCCAAGTTGCAAGAGGACATACTCTTTAGGAAGATTGGCAAGAGCTTGATCAAGAAGCTCAAATCTAAGGGACTGGTAGTTGTTGAGAAGATGGGTAATGCTCTCTTAAGGCTGGAAACAGAGAGAAATAATATTGAAAAGATTTTGCTGACTCTCACATTAGAGAGAGTGAGATGTCAAGAATACATATTAATGTTGTACATGGTGGTTAAAATGAAGACCATGGAGACTTTAATGGTCAAGATCTTACATAAAGGAGACAAGCCTTTGATCGAACGGCTTCAAATCCTAGAATTTAAAATTGAGATGATCATCCAAGCTGAAACAGGGTTGCAGCAAATAGATGTCAAGATCAAGGAAGAGCATAACAAATATTTTAAACTCCTTCAAGGTTTGCACACAAAATCACAAACAAGCGGTCAAGGAAAATAAATGATCAAATTGGATAATATGAAGAAATTATTTTATGATTATGTGCATAAGCTGGCAAAACAATCTTCCACCCATTTGGACAAGGTGCCAGAACTCCAACAGTTGAGCAGATGAATTTTTAAAGCCATGGAAGAGCTAAAGGATCAGACAGATGCGATCAAGAGCCTAGCCAAAGAGCATTCTAGATGGCTCATTAGATACACTTGTCCATATCAATAGGCATAAAGAGCTCATATCGATCAGTACAGTTGTCACTGCCTATAGGGATAAATTAGACAAGGGGATGTAAATCAAAGCTTAGATAGATTCCCTCTTGTGCTAAATTTTGATAGGGATAAACTTTTGTTTATCATTTCTGGTTGAGGAAGTTAAACCATTTCAGTTACCCCCTTTTTGTAATGGTCCAACTCTAGAACCCTATATGTATTATTTCCAAAATTAATACAAAGGTCGGCTAAATTTCAGTGTGAAAGATAGCATTTTCTTGAGTCAAATTTGTATGTATGAATACCATTTCTTTAACTGCTCCATTGCATTGCATTTATGTATCTATTAAATTTAAATGTTTCTTTGGAATTAGATTTACAGTTTATGGTTGAACAAGAATTTTGTATTATGATTTGATATAGTTAATTAGGGGGAAATCCAGTGTTATTCTAAGTCTGGGAGATGTCCCTATGAGATAGATTGATTCATTGTCACTTTATCATTAAGTCTTTAAGTCTTACAATTGCATTTTCATTATCAATTATTGCATTGCTAGTTTTAAGAAGTCATATGATTGATGAAGTCTTGGAATTAGCTAAATTTAGAATTGAATTTATCCTTCCTGAGCAATTTCTTGTCTAGGTTTAGCTTGGTTTACCTCTTCTATTCTTGGGTCAAGAACACACCCCTGTTAGAATACGAAGGATCAATATTCTTTGAAGATCATTTACTTAAGGGAGCTGTACCTTTAAATTTAGAGGGAAATTAATTATTTATGTCACAATTTCCCAAATGTTGTATTCTATTGTTCTTAAATATTTGGGTATTCTAGAGTTAAAGTAAAAAGAACAATCTATTTACCAAAAATTAGTATTGTAATTCTTTCTTTTGAAACTTGTCTTTCTCATCTTTCCAGTTTGACATTGTTTAGATATTGCTAACTCGGGTTTCTTCAAAATAGGAATACCTCTGACTCTCTTGTTCTTGCTAATGTTTACCAGATTATCAAAATTTACATGACACAACCTTTTATGTCATAACCAACTTTATTCTACTTGTGCAATGAAGCATGAACCTTCAGTGAGATCAAGATAGAATATATTACCTTTTGTTTCCTTCCAGTTCCGACTAGGTTCCCTTTACCATCTAGGAGCTTGGCCTTACCATTCATGAATTATACCATGAAGCCAATGTTGTTCAGTTGTGCTACACTAAGTATATTTCCCCTCAATCCTTCAACCCAATAAGAACTATCATATTTGATTCCTTCTGCCAGAGTAATGAAACCTTTTCCTTTTACAGGGCAAGGTTCATCATTCCCAAAACTAATACTCCCAGCATCATAGTCTTCAAGATGTTCAAATTTTGTCTTATCACTAGTCATGTGATCAAAACAACCACTATCTATTATACATGTGTCATTTTTATTCATGTGTGATTTAAGTTTTGTCTTTTATCTTCTTCATTTGACTCATTCTTAATAGAAATATAAACCATTTCATCTTCTTCTTCATCACTGTCAAAATCTTTAGAAATATAACAAGACTTCTTACCTTTATCCTTGTAGCTTTTGTAGTTCTTGAAATATTTCTTGTTTTTGAATTTTTTGAAATTTTTTTCATCTTTGTCTTCTTTGTTCAGACACTTTGCAGCAATGTGACCAACCTCATTGCATGAAAAGAAAATCAAAGGTATTTTTCCTTTGTATTTTCCTTTTGTGGATCTTCTTGAAAGTAATTCTTCAATGATGTCAAGATATTCATCATTATATTCATCATCACTATCACTTTCATTTTGCTTCCCTTTTTAGTGTCTATCCTTCTTACGAAGGTTTAACTTATCTTTGAATGTAGACTCAGGATTTCTAGACCTAGGAGAGTAATTGTCAAAGTTGTCCAGCTCAAAATTTGTAAGCCTTCCCACTAATGTATCTAAAGTTATATCCTTATTGCACCTCATCTCTTGAATAGATGAAACTCTAATAGCATAGATAGGAAGTAAATTCTTAGTACCTTGTTGACAACTATTGTATCTTCAATTATTCCACCTACAACTTTGATGGCACTCACAATCTTCTTGATAATTTCACTGTATCTTGAAATTTCTTCTCCTTTCATTTTCATCTGGTCAAATTGTCCTCTTAGACTTTCTTCTTTGGCTCTGTTTACTTTTTAATCTCCTCCATGAATTTCCTATGATTTCTTCCACATATCATAGGCTGCAGGGTAGTCCTTAACTTCATCAAATTCTTAGTAGCTGAGTGAAGAAGCTATATCAGTCATCATTATATTATGAAGCTTCCATTCCATCATCTATTCCACCATCATAGTCCATGTTGGTTACACATATTTGCTTTCCAAAAATTGCAAACCATCATCTCTGATAGTAGCTAGATGTAGCTTCATCAGCTCTTGCATTGCTAGGAAGTTGTCTTTGTTTAGATTTGGGGTCTCCCTTTTGTAAGACATCTCTAATCTTTAGCTTAGGTCTTGAAACCTTCTCTGAAAGAACTTGAAGCTCTGATACCAATTGTTGGAAATGAGATAAGTAATTGAGAGGGGAGGGGTGAATCAATTACTTCAAAACAAATCCTTTGTCCCTTAGATGTATTAAATACTTTAACATTGTTACTTAGTGAATTAAGATATTATTTTGTAACTCAAGTGTCAAAGCAATCTTTATAATATCCAATGCAATTATACTTTAGTGAGTAAGTGTAGAAACATAAAGCATGAAACAAATAATATATACATAGGTGACACCAAGATTTAACGTGGAAACCCAATATGGGAAAAACCACTAATGTAAATAGTTACTAGTTACTGTTAAAGTTAAATAATAACTTTATAAAGAGGGATGGGCGCAGGTAGGAGAATGCGGGAAGGAGATAGGGTTTCAAATAGAGGAGGATCTGCAGAGGTTGAGGAGGCAGATGGAGAGGGTGATGATGAGGATGGAGACAATACTGAAGAAGATGGTGTCCTCGACTGCATCACTGGCGGTGGGAGGTAGAGGATTCTACTTCTCTGTGAGCACAATGGTGGAGAAAAAAGGCCTTTGGTTGCTGTTGGGAGTGCCTACTACTTTGACTGCTTCCATACTTGTTTGTGCTTCCCTCTAAGTGGTAGAGGGAGTAGATTTGGTGTAAAATTTCTTCCCTGGGATAGAATAGTTATTATGTTTGGAGGGCAGTTTGTTTCTACTATTGCTTTTGAGAGGCATAAGGGTTTGTGTTTTCACTCTTCTAGACTCATTGTTTCAAGCTCAATTGTTTCTATCCACCCTTTTTTCTTGGACTATTTTTATTGCAGGGTTGGCTACCGATTTGGCTTTTCCCTACTGATCCTGACTCCTATTGAGGTGGAGTTTACCCCTATTGAGGTGGGGTTCTCTTATGTGACTTCTTGGAGGAGGATTCCTTCTCAGATTCATCTTTCTTCTCCTCTACTTCCTATTGATGTGGAAGATCCTATTGAGGTGGAGGCTCGACCTATGGAGGTGGTCTGTGACTACTGGAAGGAGATTGTTTGGGGTAGTGTGTGGTCTCCTCCTCCTTTTAGGCATAGGAAGGCTTGCAGGAAATGGCTGGGGGCTAACTCTATGGTTTTTAAGGTGATGTGGGCTGTGACGCAGGATCAGCCTAGGGCTGGTGGTTTTTTGTTGGTGCTAGAAGATACTCTCTTCTTTGGGTATATGTTCTACCTCCAAAGTTGTGTTTTAGGGGGTCCCTAGCTCTCCTATTGTTATATTTTAAGGGATTTATCTTTTCTGGTGGCTGGGAGATATTTGTAGGGGGATGCTAAAATTTTTCATGGACCCAGTCAGTTTGTTGGGAGTTCTATTAATGTTTTTCTGGTTTTCTCTTTGCTAGCAGTTGGGAGGAGTTTGCAGATGGATGCTGAAAGTTTTCAAGGGCCCATTTTGTTTGATGGGTGTTTTTAATTAAGGACTAAGGCAAGTTTGGGGGAAAGAATTCCCTATGATGTTGTTCTTGGGGGTTTTGCATTCCATGTCAAAACCCTGGATTTTAGTTTGGGGAGCTTCACAACTCCAGCAAACTTAATGGAGTAAGGCCCTTTTCTTGGGCAGCTAGGATTTTAATGGTTTATCTTTTTTAGCTATTGATTGCTGCTATTTCTGGGCTACTAGTTCAAAATGTATATCTCTTAGCAGTGCTTCTTCTTAGTCAGGTTCCAAATTCCCTCCAAAATTTTTCTGTATAGGGTTTTGGGGCCCCTTCAAAACCTATTTTTTACCTTAGTAAAAAACTAGTTACTATTTTTCACTCTTCTGAAGTGAGCCCAGTTAGGAGCCAACCCTGTTAAAGGTTACAATATCACACTGTTAGGTGTGACCCTATTAAAGGATTTAATCACCTTGTGAGGAGTGGCCTTGTTAGAGGTCTTCAACACTTCAACATAGAAATGCTACCTTGTGAGAGGATTTACAAAAAAACTGTTAAGTCTATTGTGTTAAGATATTTGAGATCACTACTACAATTGCTAGAGAGTAACAATGAATTGAACTGCATGTGTAAGAAACTATCTTTGATGATTCAGGTCTCTATTCTGATTATGACTAGATCCTTGCTAATAAGATATTCTATTGGAGCTCTAAGTGATATGTACTCAATCAGAATCCCATCTAATTTCACCTTCACTCTTCATGTCACATAATTCCACACTTCTTCTTCTTCCACCTTTTCACACTCTTTTTCTTTTTCTTATCTTCTCTTTTTTTTCTTTTTATTTAATCCAAACTTGACCTTTCATATATATGATGAGCCCTATTAAGTCAGCTTGAATACACTTGTAAATAAGTAATAAATCACAATTCAATCAGCCTCATATAATAAATTAATTATAGAATATAAATCATATTAGTCGGTTGGCACTGAATGCCTGACCATGACTGAAATGCCCAAGTGACTCAATCAATACTAAACTTCTTCAATACCCAACTAAACTCAGTCAACACTAAAACAACTCATTCTATTAACCAACTATGCTTGGTCTAAATGTATACATTTGTGTATCATCACTACATAAGTGTATATACATGTGTAACATCGATGACAATACACAACTGAGTAATTGTCTTCAACAATCTCCCTCTTTGGCATTTATGGTAACACAACATGTCATAATAAAAAGAATTGTAGAGCAACAAAAAAATTTCTTTAATGTCCTTAGCTTCATTCTAATTCTTATCCAAAAAATCCCTCTGACATCAAAATATTCCTCTTACTGTTATGGACTCTCTCTTAAGTGATTCTTTATGTATTATAGAAAATTATCCCTCTTTGAAAACAGATGCTGAAGACTCCATCTTCTCAAATACCAATTGTTAGTACTATTTTACTTTGTAATTTTAATGTACCTGAATGTACTAATTCATCTGCAATGTTCTCTGATGTACCTACATCAACTGATAGATCTTCACTGTTGCTCGAATTGATGCATCACTAAACTGTATTTTAGTGAGCTTCAATTAGGGAAAGCACCCCTAACTTTCCTCTAAGATACAAGAATGCATCCTTAGAAAAATGTTTGGTGAATATGTTTGCAACTTATTCTTTGGTATTCACATATTCCAACCTTCTTTATTATCTACTAATTCCCTCAAAAAATGATGCTTTATTTCTATATGCTTGGTTTTGGTGTGCATCACAGGATTCTTTGAAATGTTAATGGCACTGGTGTTGTTATAGTAGATAATAATTGGTTCTTTTAATTCTTCCTTCATTCCTGACAACAACTTCTTGATCCATATGATGTTTGAATAGTTCACTGTTGCAGCACATATTCTTCCTCTTTTGTAGACTGAGAGATACAATTCTATTTCTTTCTAGTCCAAGACATTAACCTCTTTCCAAGAAATAAAGATCCACCACTGGTGCTTTTCCTTTCATCGACACTTCCATCCCAATCAGCATTAGTGAATGCCTTTAAATCAAATTTTTCACCTTTCTTATACCATAAACTATAGTCTTTAGTACCCTTCAGATATCTCAAAATTCTTTTGATTGCCATTAGATGATTGTCTCTGGTCTTAGCTGAAAATATTGCAACAATACCAACTGCCAATGCAATATTAGGTCTGGTGCGAACAACATATTGCAATTTTCCAATCATGGACCTGTAGTTGGTCTGATCTACCTCTTTTGAATCATCATCCTTCGACATTTTTTTTCCAGTACACATGGGTGTTCCAACAGGTTTGGAATCTTCCATACCAAATTTCTTAAGTATCTCCTTGATATATTTTGATTCACTAATGTATATACCATCCTTCATTTGATTTAATTATTATCCAACAAAGAATTTAATCACACCAAACATAGACATCTCAAATTATTTACTCATAGCTGCATAGAATTCTTTGCATAGGTCATCATAACCAGTGAATAATATGTCATCAACAAATATCTCTACTAACAGTATTTAATTCTATGGTCCTTCTTTGATGTACAGGCTATCATTATCATTGCTTCTCTAAAATCCAATACTTACTAGATAGCTATGCAGTCTTTCATACCAGGCTCTGGGTGCTTGCTTCAGTCCATATAATGCTTTGTGTAGCTTGCAAACCATATTTCTTCTGCTAGGATCAAAAAATCCTTTAGGTTGTTCAATGTAGACTTCTTCTAGGATTCCATTCAGAAATGTAGATTTCACATCCATTTGATATACTTTGTATCCTTTATGTGCAACATATGCTAAAAGAGTTCTAACTCCTTCAAGTCTTGAATAGGAGAAAAAGTTTATCCATAATCAATACCCTCTTATTGAGCATATCCTTTACAAACTAGTCTGATCTTTTTTCTAGAAACTTCACCATTTTCATTCATCTTATTTCTAAAGACCCACTTAGTTCCAATCACATTCTTGTCCTTTGGCCTAGGAACAAGAGTCCAAGTTTTGTTCTTCTCAATCTACTCAATTTCTTCATTCATTGCCTCTATCCAAGTTTCATCATTCAATGCATCTTTAACAGTTCTAGGTTCAAATTTACTTAGTAAACATGTACCTTTGATTTTGTTCCTTGTCATTACACCTTCTTTCTGATCTCTAATTATTTTATCAGGTGCATGATGCCTTCTAACATATTTTGAAAGTACTGGATCCTTTAGTCTAGATTATGAACTTGATCCTTTAGGTCTATCATTATCAAACATTCTTTCCTATTATATAGTCTGATGCTCTTGTTCCACTATCTAAGACTTGGTTCCCTCTGTCTGAGACTCAGTTTCCTCTATCCATGACTTGGTCTCTTCTACCAGTAGCTCAGTTTGCATAGTTTGCAACTTGGGTTGTACAGTTTATGCTAGTATATTTAGTTGTCGATAGTTCTTCTGTCCAATCACCATTGCTCGAGTCATAGGTATAGTATCAAGTTCATGATACACAATGTTCCTTTAGTCTCGAGGCTCTTTACTACTCTTCTCTTCGCATTTTTTTGCAAACTCATCAATCTTGACATATACACTTTCTATGACTTTATGAGTAGTAAGATTCAGACATTTGTATGCTTTTCTTTTACATGAGTAACCTAGGAATATTCCTTCATCACTTTTTGTATCTATTTTTCCATTTCTTACTTCCTTCAAGATGTAGCATCTACTTCCAAATACTTTGAAATAATTAACATTAGGTTTATAGCCATACCATAATTCAAAAGGTGTCTGATTACTACCTTTCTTTAGTTGAACTCGATTACAGGTGAACATTGTAGTACTTATGGACTCCTTCCAGTATTTGGCAACAACATTCTTTTCAATCATTAGGGTTCTAGCACAATCCATAATGGATCTATTTCTTCTTTCTGCTATTCCATTTTTCTATGGTGTACCAGGGGAAGATACCTGTCTTTTGATTCCTCTTTCATTATAGGATTCATTAAACTCATTGTAAGTGAATTCTCCTCCTCCATCAGATCTTAGGCATTTTAGTTTCTTTCCTATTTCCTTTTCAACTCTTGCAAGATACCATTTTAATTTTTGAAAAGCTTCTGATTTCTCTCTGAGAAACATGACAGTCATCATTCTGGAATGATCATCAACAAATAGAATAAAATACTTCTCTCCAGTATAGCTTGTTGTTCCAATTGGTCTACAAAGGTCAATATGTACCAATTCCAAGACTTCATCAGTATTGTAATTCTTTCTTTTGAAAATTGTCTTGCTTATCTTTCCAATTTGACATTGTTTGCATATTTATAACTTGGGTATCTTCAAAATAGGAATAACTCTGACTCTCTTTTTATTTCTTATGTTTACCAAATTATCAAAATTTGCATGACACAACCTTTTATGCCATAACCATCTTTCTTCTACTTGTGCAATAAAGAATGAACCTTCAATGAGATCAAGATAGAATAGAATACCTTTTTTTTGCCAGCCAGTTTTGACTAGGTTCCCTTTACCATCCAGGAGCTTGGCCTTACCATTCATGAATTCTACCTTGAAGCCAATGTTTTTCAGCTATGCTACACTAAGTATATTTATCCTCAATCCTTCAACCCAATAAACATTATCGCATTTGATTCTTTTTGTCAGAGTAATGCGACCTTTTCCTTTTACAGGGCAAGGTTCATCATTCCCAAAACTGACACTCCCACCATCATAGTGTTCAAGATGTTCAAATTTCCTCTTATCACCAGTCATATGATGAGAACAACCACTATCAATTATCCATGTGTCATTTTAATTGATGTGTGAGAAAAGTGTTGTGTTTTCATCTTCTTCATATGACTCATCCTTAATTGAAATATAAACCATTTCATCTTCTTCTTCATCACTGTCAGAATCTTTAGAAATATAACAAGACTTCTTACCTTTATCCTTGTAGCTTTTGTAGTTCTTGAAATCGTTCTTTTTTTTGAATTTGTTGAACTTTTTCTCATCTTTGTCTTCTTTGTTTGGACACTTTGCAGCAATGTGACCAACCTCATTGCATGAAAAACAAATCAATGGTATTTTTCCTTTGTATTTTCCTTTTGTGTCTCTTCTTGCAAGTAATGCTTCAATGATGTCAATATCTTCATCATCAGATTCATCATCACTATTAATTTTAGTCTGCTTCCCTTTTGAGTGTCTATCCTTCTTACCAAGGTTTAATTTAGCTTTGAATGCAGACTCAAGATTGCTAGAGCTAGGAGAGTAATTTTCAAAGTTGTCCAGCTCAAAAGTTGTAAGCCTTCCCACTAATGTATCCAAAGTTATATCCTTATTGCACCTCATATCTTGAATAGCTGAAACTCTAATAGCATACATAGGAAGTAAAGTTCTTAGTACCCTGATGACCACTTTTGTATCTTCAATTATTCCACTTGTAGCTCTGATGGCACTCACATTCTTCTTGATTCTTTCACTATATCTTTTAATGTCTTCTCCCTCTTTCATTTTCATCTAGTCAAATTATCCTCTTAGACTTTTTGCTTTGGCTCTCTTTACATTTTCATCTCCTCCATGAATGTCCTATAATTTCTTCCACATATCATAGGCTATAGGTCATTCCTTGAATTCATCAAATTCCAAGCATCTGAGTGAAGAAGCTATATCAATCATCATTATATTATGAAGCTTCCATTCCTTCATCTATTCCACCATCATAGTCCTTGTTGGTTCCACATATTTTCTTTCCAAAAATTGCAAACCACCATATCTGATAGTAGATAGATGTAGCCTCGTCATCTCTTTCCATGATAGGAAGTTTTCTTTGTTTAGATTTGGGATCTCCCTTCTGTAAGATATCTCTAATATTTAGATTAAGTCTTGGAACCTTCTTTGAAAGCTCTTGAAGCTCTGATACCAATTTTTGGAAATGAGATAAGTAACTAAGAGAGGAGGGGTGAATTAGTTACTTCAAAACAAATCCTTTGTCCCTCAGATGTATTAAATACTTTAACACTATTACTTGGTCATTTAAGATATTCTTCTGTAACTCGAGTGTCAAAAAAATATTTATAATATCCAATGAAATTATACTTTAGTTAGTAAGTGCATAAACATAAAGCATGAAACAAATAACATATACTTAGGTGACACCAAGATTTAACATGGAAACCCAATATGGGAAAAACCACTAATGTAACTAGTTACTATTTTTCACTCTTCTGAAGTGAGCCCGGTTAGGAGCCAACCCTGTTAAAGGTTACAATAACACACTATTAGGTGTGACCCTGTTAAAGGATTTAATCACCCTGTGAGGAGTGGCCTTGTGAGAGGTCTTCAACACTTCAACATAGAAATGCTACTCTGTTAAGAGATTTGCGATCACATCTACAATTGTTAGAGAGTAAAAATAAATTGACCTATATGTGTAAGAAATTGTCTTTACTGATTCAGATCTCTATTCTGATTATGAATGGATCCTTGCTGATCAGATATTCTATTTTAGCTCTGAGTGATTTGTACTCAATCAAAATCCCATCTGATTGTTCCTTCACTCTTCATGTCATAGAATTCCACACTTCTACTTCTTCCACCTTTTCACACTCTTTTTCTTTTTCTTATCTTCTCTTGTTTTTCTTTTTATTTAATCCAAACTTGAACTTTCATATATATAATGATCCCTGTCAAGTATGCCTGAATACACTTGTAAATAAGTAATAAATCACAATTCAGTTGGCCTCATATAATCAATTAATTATAGAATGTAAATCACTCTTAGTCAGCTGGCACTAAATGCCCGACCATGACTAAAATCCCTGAGTGACTCGGTCAACACTAAAACAACTCATTCTATTCACCAAGTGTGCTTGTTCTGAATGTAAAAATTCATGTATCATCACTACATAAGTGTATATACATGTGTAACATCAATGACAATACACAATTGAATAATTATGTTCAATGGGGATTACAACACATGGAGAAGATGTTATCATTGTGGTGAATATGGGCATATTAGTGCAAATTGTGTAAAGACTCACCTTGGAAAAATGAATCCTACTAAGAGATGTTATGCATGTAAACAACTCGGTTATCTAAGCAAGGATTGCATGAACAGAGAGAAAGTGGATACTAGTTTTGAGAAAGGTAAAGAATTTTTTTTTGAAATTAGAACTTAGATGAATTAATAGTGGGTAAGGAAATCTCCTAAAAGTTCAAATCAAAACAATGAAGGATCGTATGACACCCAAAGTAGTGAATTGGGTGGATCTACCATCTCTAAATAAACATGTAAGGATACTACTGGAACTATGCATACAAGACATCCTACATCACTTCCAGACATGATAGTAAGTCCAAATCAACATATTGATGCACTAGGACATATTGTAGTTTTAACCAATTCAAGATCTCAGTAACACCTAATTTGCATAGGCTTAACCGAGTTAAGTTGGGTTGTATGGTTTTGAGGATATTGAAGTTAGTGTTCATCGAGCTTCATTCTGAGCTATGCCAGCTACCATGTACAGAGTATTTAATGAAAACTCAATGGTAAAATCTCTTATAAAAGATGAGTTGTACATGTTATAATTTACAAAGGTTTTAGTTTGTAGAGTGATACAGTGCCTTAAGTGATTCAGTGTGAATTTGCATTCAAACATTTTTAGTTGAAAAGAGTTATCAAACCTCTGAGCATAATGACATCTACATCCAACAACAAGGTTAAGAAAGGATTCGAGATGTTGGTCAGGAATGCAATTTGTGATCCTCCTAAGTTTAAACTTCATCCAATGGTTGCAGAGGAGATAAAACCGATGGGAGCTCACTCCCTAATTCCTCCAAGGGTATTGTTGATCAATGACATCCAAGCCTTCTATCATTGCACAATTCAATAGCTTGGAACATTGGAAATGAAGAGTTCTTATGATAAAATTTGTGATGCTATAAATTTGAAGCCAGAGCATAAACATCTAGAAGTCAAGGGTTTGACTCACATCATGCATATGCCACAAAATTTCTAGGTTAAGTGGATTAGGTTCATTATGAGCTGTGTTTATGACATGCAGCTATGGCTAGAGCAACCTGTGAAGATCACAAAGATAATGATACACCATGTTACAAGGTATCTTATGTTGGACAAGTCCAAATCTACAAAAACCCTACCTTGGGATGCCCTAGCTAAGAAGACTCTTTCCAAGTGGGATGACAGAGGCATGAGACTTAATGGAGTAACTGACATGGAATTTAAGTTTGGGATTCATGTTATTGCTCACAAAATCTACATCTCTAGAAGACCTAACATCGTACCATGTAAGGCTGTAGACTTGGCATACAAGGTGTTCAAGAATAACCTCTCATTTGACCTTTTTGAGTTGCAGCTCATCCAATTGAGAAAAAACATGGAGATCATCCCGACATCTAAGACCAATCCATGTAAGTTTGGTTCAATTTTGATCTTCATATTCTTTTACATTTAGAGGTTTTTCCCTTCCAAAGGCACAAATGATTGGAAGAAAGATAGACCCATAATATATCAAATAAACGAGTTTATAGCTAAGTTAGGAGACAATTTTGAGAGCATCATGGATGCATATTTTGAGGAATTCAGAAAAAGGTGCAAAATAGGTATAGGATTCCTAAAAAATTGGTTGAAGATCATAAGGATGATGTTTGTTTCCTAGTTAATTGTGATAAAGTATATATTTAGGCAATCAGATCTAGGGTAGCATGGGTGAAACCTCTTGCATATGAGGTTAACATAGATGAGACCAAAAAGATAGTTGAAGCTCTTGTGAATGAGCGTGTTGACCCAAAAGAACCTTACTTTGGTACATATGAAGAAGCCAAAAGCAGAATTTCAATAGAGATTGAGATTCCTAAAATTTTGAAAAGAGGAAAGAAAAGGATGGAACAATTTGGAAAGAAGTATGGAAAGACTTATCCTTCTATCTCAGTAAGTCAAGGAGATGAAATCAAGATAGAAGATGAAATATCTGAAAAGGAAGAGGAAGAGGTAGAATTAGAGCCTCCTAAGAAGAAAAAGAGGTTGATTCTCAAGAAAACACCAAAGGCCCCTACCCTTGTTGTCACTACCAGCAAACCAAGGAGATCAAGAAGGAAGATCATATTACATAAGGAAGATGAAGAAGAAGAAATCAAATTCAAGAAGCCCCCACCTACCTTTGAGAAGAAAATTGAAGCCTTAAGAGAAGGTAGTGGTATGAGTTCTCTAAGATCTCTAAATTATCCTTCCAGAACGAAGGATGAACAAAAGAAAATTGAGGAAGTAGTTATAGAGAAGATGACTAGATGGAAGTATGATCTATCTAAGTTGAAGAGTCATATGCTTGAAGACCTATTCAAGAAAATATCTATCTCCTGGAGAAATGCTGTCTGAATAGAAAAAGACATCAGAGAATATACTTTGAGGCAAATCATGCCTACTATGAAAAATAAAGAGGTGAAAGAGGCAATGACCAAGTATGAAAGAAATCACACTCCAAGGTTCAGAACCTTTCAATTATTCAATAAGAAGATAGATGATGTGGTGCAGGAAGCTATAAACATATGGAAGACAGTCTTAGAAATCAAAGAAGAAGAAAAGACTGAAGTCCTGAGTATAGAACACAAGGAAAAGAGTGATGATGTAGAATTACCTAATGTAGAATCCATTGAAGCATCCAATGCAGAGCAGATAGTAGTAGACGTAATGGAATTTCTACCACAATCACCTATTCATGTCATCCTATCTCCAAGCAAAGACAAGTTTGTTGGAGATTTGATTCTGAACAGTTGATTGATTGTACGTTTGTCATTGATAACAACATATAATACACAGCAGTACTTTTGTATGTACTTATCCATATGATTAAATGAAGAATAACATGGATAGATACATGTTGTTGACATGTTTACTATACTATGTTCATACACATAGACCCATATATGAAGTTTCAGTAAAGATATGTAATTCTATTATTGACGGTTACAATTCTGGAGGAATAATGGTTTAAGGACGATGTATGTAACATGTTGATCAAGTTGCACCTATCTTTAGGATATGCATGTGTATATTCATGATGAGTTATGAGTTATTGATATTAATCTAAACACGCCAAACATATTTCAAGAAGATTGCAAAGTTATGATTAAATTGGTGAAGCTGACTTAGTGAAGTGACGCGTCTATTCAGTTTATACTTGCGTGGTTGTAATTATGCTTGCATGCTTAGTAGAGCCAACAAGGATGTTATGAAGAGTCATCTAACAGGTCCCATGATCTCATACTTGATGTATGTACTTGTAGAAGGTCATTTGTGATAAGAAGAATTGCAAAAGCAAGAGGTTAGAAAAGCAGAGCAGAGTGTTAAAGCAACACAGCTATATTTATCATATGTTGATATTATAGATATTGAACTAGAATCTTTCAGAACATAGAGAAGATTGTGTAGTGCTTTACAAGAGGTTAAAGAATTGGTTCATAAAAGGAACTGATCAGACAAGCAGTGTCACAAACAGTAGTTCACCTTGTTGATATAGTGTGTATCAAATAACCAGAAGGTTGTAGCCTTCACCACTTGGACAGTGAGTCCTTGGATAGTGATTCCACCACCCCTAACAGGGTTATTGTAAAAGACTCTTAACAGGGTCCGACCCTTAACCAGGTCACTATACTACTGCATTGTAATGTACAACTCCTAACAGGGTTGGAAGATCTTTTAACAGGGATCACTATAAACAGTATAGTTCTTTGTGGGTACTAATTCC
>MU223483.1:615446-628398 GCA_018584345.1 Thuja plicata
AATAAGTTTAAGATATAGATTTAAAGTTGCTGATAACTGATTCACCCCCCCCCCCTCTTAGTTATCCCTTAAGTATTCTAACAAAGTCTACTGAATCAACATTAGGACTAGTAGGGACCAAGCACCAGTATCCACCTACTACATGGCCAAGCTTGAGTGAGTCACAAAAGGTAACTATGGATATTCCTTCAGTGAGAACATATACTACATTTGATTCAGACCCTACAATTGGTGCAACAAATGTCAATGAACTATTCCAACTGAATACTAAGGAGAAAATAGAGGAAGGAAAGGAACTAGATGACAATGAAAAAGGTAAGGAAATTGTTCCTTCACCCAATCCTAAGGAAAGTGGAAAAGGAAAGGAAAAAATCACTGATGATTTAGATCTTGAGCAAGACATTGTGATTACAAATTGGGATCTATCCAATCTATCTGTAGATAAAATGGACACACTAGGGGAGCTATGGAAGAAAATAGCCACACAATAGAAGCTCTGAGTAGAGAAGAAGAGTAATAGAGTCATGGAAGGCATCAAAGGTATATTCATAGATGCACTATAAGTAGAAGTAAATGAGAGTGATTCAATTATGGACCAACCTGTAGACATAGTCCACAAGTTTAGTAAATATTTAAATGGTCAAGAAAAACTAATGCACAAGGTAGAAAGAAATTTTGAGAACAAAGTCCTAGAGAATGTTGCAAGAAAGATTGTAATTGACCAAGTCAAGCTAAATTATCTCCTTAGCTCTCTAGAAACTATAATAAATAATGTTGCTTCATTATTTATAAAGCTAAGTGATACTTCAAATTTCACAATGGAAATCAAGACAAGTCTGACAAAGGTTGATACAGATCTAAAGGAAATTGCAAATCAGTTGGCACTTAAGCCGAGTTCAAGCTCAACACATTTTGTGAAAATTAAGTATCTAACAGATATGCAAGTTGAATTACTAAGGGAAGAAGAAAGGACAAGAGAATATCTCACAACCATGCAGAGAAAAATACTTCCACACATGGATGTAATGTAGAAGCATATAGCTCATGCAAAGACTCTTATTCATGACAACAATTTTTCAGTTGCAGAAACTATGATGGAGCTATCAGTAGAGTTACAGATAGAGTTACACATCCTGAAGGTGTTGCAAGATAATTATGACAATACTTTGTCTCATATTTTAAAGGTACATAGTGACCTCCTATCCTATTTTGGTATTACCATATAGATATATTTTGGCATTTGTGTCAAAAATAAGGGGGAAATAGGATATAGGAAAGATGTATATAGGAAATACATGTACAGAAGAGAAGTGGAAGTAGTGATATATATATAAGTGTTACAAAAAATCATTTTGAAAAATCAAAAAAGAAAGTCAGTTGTAACCGAGTCACAGAGATAGTGTCAAAACCTGAGCAAGTACCCAAGCAAATGGTAAGGGGGAGTTTTGACTCTGAGAAGTTTTTGAACATGATAAGTATTTTTGGTCACTAATGCCAAAGGGAGAGATTGATGACCTTATGAAAAGACATATTTTCAATTAGTTCCAAAACACTTAGTCATCACAGTGTTGACCGAGCCATCAGTGTAACCCAAGTAGTTACTATGTAACCCAAGGAGTGGTAGTGTTGACCAAGTAGATAGTGGTAATCAATATTACCCAAGTGATCAGAGTAGCCCAAATACAAAGATTAGCCTGAGTGACAAAGAACAAAATGTTTCCTGAGTGACAACATAATGCCCGAGTGCCAGTGTATTGCTAGAATAGATTACTGGACCTGAGTGATAGTTTTGGGTTGACTTAGCTTATATTGTTAAATGTTAATTTATCTTATGAAAGATGACTTACAGTTGCATTTTGTTTGGATATGGTATAAATATAAAGTATCTTGTTTATCCAAATAGCGTAAGAATAGATGTAGAAGAGCATGTATGCAAATATGAAGTAGGAGTTTGTTTAAGAGGCTACAACAGTATAAGGAACAACATAGACTCATCCATCATAATTAGGTGATTAGCTTATATCATTGGATCTTATTCAGCAAATCAATGTTGTATTGAAGATCATCTACTGGTTAATCCTAACATGTGCAACAGAAAAATCCTCTAACAAGGTGGACCTAATAGTCCTTTATAAATATCCTAACAGAGTTTCATTACTTGATTGTATTGTATTAAATCCTTTCACAAGGTAGACCTAACAGTCCTTATTTCTCCTAACAGGGCAGGCCATCAGAAGTGGTCAATTGTAAGCTTTAACATGATATATTTATACTGCAGTAATAAATCTTGTGGGTACCATCCCCACCCCAGTTTTACTTTCTATTTGGAAGGTTTTTGGGTAACCAATTATTGTGTTAACTATTGTGGATGTTTTATTTATTTTCATTGCATGCTTGCAATTAGATTAGATAGTCTGATATTGGATTAAAATGATAAATTTTTATTGGTTCCTGATTCACCCCCCCCCTCTCAGTCACATTAAATCAACATATTTCCAAAAGAACCATCTTGAAACCCTCTACAATTGTAGGTCAGATTGTAATCTACTACCCCACAATAATTAACCAACTAGGATTTACAAGAAGGAACCTTAGATATAACCTCTCTCTTATACCACCTAACAAAAGGAGGGATAGTACTTGGGGCCAAAGGAACTCCTAAACACCAAACCTACTTGTGGAATCACAACTCAAAAGCTCAAACACAAAGAAGGAGAGAAGGAATATAGAAACTATATTATTTCATCAAAATTGATACATGTATATCTATAAGACCTTCTTGGTTAGGACCAATACATTCAAATATATTCAGATACAATCCTCATACATGCGAGATCCACAATCTCTTAGCTTCTTCTTCCTAAATTTTAATACTAATCTTCTACACTAAAAATATGAACAAAACATTACATTTACACAAGGGGCTACTAAAAATGTCAGCCCAAAACATCCTCAAGATCTAACATAGGAGAAATAAAAAACCAAGATTTAGGTCCACATGTTCCCCAATGAGAGATCCAACATTAATACCATGACCAAAATTAACTGTAGATGTCAGCCTGAAGATCCAACAAAGAAAAACTCACTCAGTGAGACAGGAAACAAGAAACCACCAAGAAAATAAAAATAGCCACCAAGACCATCCGGTGAAAGCAGGCCAAGAATAGTAACTGAGTTCAATGGTAAACCAAGATAAGAACCTTCAACCAAGAACTCCAGAATACTTACCAAGTAGTTTTACCGAAATTCTCCAACAAGTTACCAAGCTCAAAAGCAAACATATTTTTGGTTGACACATGATTGTCATGAGCCCAAGATGCTCCTACATCAATAAGAACTAAGATATGTTGATATGTATGACCACTTTGGAATTCCTATTTGTATATTTTTTATCTTCTATTAAAGGATTTAAACTCTTCAAGAAAGGAATTCAGTGGGATTCACCATGGTTGGCACTTAATTATGATTAACAAATGGGTTCTCACAGTTACATGATTTGATTGTATGGGGGTCTATAAACATTGTTTGAATGCATTGGAGACACATAGGATTCTAAGACACACTAGGGTGCTTTCATGTTATTAAAATTATTGGACCTAGTTGTCATGTAGTATCCTAAAAGGATGGAAATAATCCATGGATGGTTAGGGTTAACATGAGGTTGTGAAGGTGCTCATTGAATTATTATGTGTGGACCTTGATTGGGTATCACACTTTTCTGTATACAACTAGAACTTAGTGTCGAACCTTGAGGCCATGTTCTAGATGAGCTCATTGACATCATTTACAAACTACCCTCTGGATTTCTTCATAAAAACATAGAAGGTGAAGTTATTATAATGGGAGCATTGGTTGTGGGTGGATTTCTGGTAAATAGAGGTTTACTGTACTAGATCCCAAGTGTGGTGGAAGAAGTGGGAACTTGATTAGCATTATGAGTAGTTCTCCTAGATGATATGGTTGATGAAATATGGGAGGATATTATTGACATGACCTACAATGTTACCATTAGAGTGTACTCTACCAAGCTTAATGTGTCAAATCTAGCAAGTAACTTAGCACCATTATGTGCAAGTAAATGGAATAATCTATCTAGATCTGATAATAAAAAGGCCTCCATGATAGGAATTACCCTTGGGTCTTATAGGGAATGATCAACCTCTTTAGGTGTGAAAGCTTCCCTAACATCCTCAGTTGAGAACTCATATCTTGGTGGAGCTATGTGAGGTAATTGTAGTATGCCAATATTTTTCTTCTTATCTAGTATGCTTCCAAGTTATTAGATAAACCCAAAAAGATTATGGGTAGGATAAAAAATCAGGAAAAATGAAGGAATCTTTGGAGAAAGGATTGATTAGGATATCAGAATTTTTGAAAAAACCAAGGGGGATAAATTTTCCAATGGGGGACAATGAAAGTTTCTCACATGAAATGTGAGGGGCTAATCTGAGCCTGGAAAATAGTGCTTAATCAAGCAATATTTAGAGAATGCAGATGTGGATATCATATTAATTTAAGAAACCAAGATTAACTAAGAGGCCACTTAAACATTTATAAAACATTGCAAGAGATGGGAAGTTTTTTTCCAAGAGGCTATTGGGCAATCAGGTAGTCTGGGCATACTCTACAACCTCAATAATGTAAGTATGATATTGATTGAGAAAGAAAAAAATTGGATGCTTTTCAAGGTTAAAAGTAGGACTAAAGACATGAGTCTTTTTATTTTCATTGTATATGGGTCCATTTACACTGATGAAAAAGATAAAATATGGAAAATTTTGAGAGAAATTTTAATGCTATTGATGATGAGTATATTGTTGTGGCTTGATATTTTAACACTATTCAAAGAATGATGGAAAAGAGGGGAGGCAAATCAGATGTTAATAAAGTGACGATTGAATTTGGTGAGTTTCTAGAGATAAGTGGAATGATTGACATGAAAGATCCCTCCTCTCACATACCTAAGAAAATCTTAACTTTACAATTATGTCTCTTTTATAAGAAGATTAGAAAGATTAAAGGTTTGAATAAGGTGTTGTATGTAAAACAAGCCATAAGTTTTCCTTACAAAATTTAATGGGAATTGTGCACACACCTATATCTTTATCCTATGATTTAAATTGAGGAAAATGCATTTTAGTAATGATTTAAATTAAGGGGTTTGAGGATTCTTGTATTTCATGTTTGGCATTTTGAGTTCGTTCCTCTAGTAGATGTTTTGTGAGGCCCTATTTCTGAGTTGTTAAGAAATTCCACATACTCTCATGATAGACCTCCTATTTGATACTTTATTTTGATGAATTATGGATTATTGGTATACATGATAGGGATTGGATCACCTTTTATTGTGATGCATTTTTCTTATGTTATTTTTCACTCTTATTGAGAATATATTTAGACCTATCTAACATATATTTCCTATCACTGGCTTTGATGGACTTTATATTAGGATTGATTGAGTACTCATGATTTCTATGATGGGGACCTTATGCTATATTATGCTAGATTGATTTAGATGATTATTATGATGCAATTGAATTATAGATTTCATGGTTAAACAATATTGACCTGTGAAATTATATGATGATTTGATCCTGCATAGCTTTTGTGAGTAAATGTCTTTCATATACAAATTGTATTGTAAATATTGTTTTGATTATTGGTGAATTATGAGGATATAATTGTGAAGGATATATTCTTATATGTTGTCAATTATTTACATTATTTTTATGTATATTTTTCATAGACTAATTATATATGGATTTAGTTGTGCAGGAAATTTGACCATGGAAATAAACCGAGGAACCAAGGTTAGACCATTGCGAAATCAGTGAAAGCCAAGGTTGTGTCTAATGAATAGACAAAATCTCATTTGTAATGTGCTTTAATTTGTAAATGTGGATTATTGTATGGTTGTTCAATTATATTTTGTAAAATTGTGATTTTGTAAATATCAAACTGGACATGCCAAGTGTGTTCAATGATGTGTATTTTGTGGTGTCACTTGACACTTGTGTTGTGCGTATGTCAATGACATGCCCATTTGGGGGATGATTGGTTGCAACCAAACCTAGGATAGTACCATGTAGGATCCCCATGAAAATTCACTTGGTTAGTGAGCCTTGAGTGTAGTCAAAGCAAGAGGAATCTATAGGTAAACTTAAAGTGAGTATTTGGAGGGTTAAACTAACACCTAGGGTTGAGTTTAGGCCCTTTTTGAAGGCCCACTTGGTATACCTATGAGTAAGGGTCAATTTTAACCATAGGACCACCTATGTATGTGTCTTCAACCCTTACAAAAGTTGTTTTTCTAAGATGAACAAAAACAAACTTTTGAAAAGATGGCCTTGGGTAGAAAACCTCTCCTATCATGTGTGAGTTTCTTGTTTAGTCTTCCAAAGTCACCATTCCTAGTTTCTAATTTTAGGAAGACCAACTAATAGAAATTCTTGTCTTATTTAGAGAGGGTTATGGGAAGTGTGTAGAGCCTTTTTAGTGGGATCTCCCAAAGCCATAGAGTTTTGATCACCCACTCTATGTCTTTAGAGATGGCTAGAGTTAGTGAGGATTTTGGAAAAAAGGAATTGGAAAAAAGGGAATCTCTTCTACAAATCATTTCCATAAGCTTGGAATTAGGTTGGTGGATGCTCTCCATTCCTTTTTTATCTTACTTGTTGAATGTACATGAATTTTGATGTATCGTAGTGTAAGCTTGTGTGTGAGCTTGTAATGTACTTTTACGGGTGTGTTCTTGTGGTATTGTATATTTTTTTTGTTTTGTGTTGTAAATTTGTTAATGGGAGTCTCAAGGCACACTCACCCTTGCAAGGGAAGATTAACCTTGGGGGAAAAGGGAAATTTTGGACAATCCTTGAGTGTAGAGTCTCTCCTCATGGAGGAGAAGGATGAAACATGGAGTATGGGCTCCATGATGCCATGTTGTGATTTGTGCATTTTGGGGCCATAAGGGGAGTATTTTTTTTTTGATGCCTTGGGGTTCATAAGGGATTATTATTGTGCAAAATGAAGGAATTTTTGGAGTTTTATATTGATTGTTGAAGCCTTGAGAAGGCATTATGTTTACTTTAATTTCCTACCATTCTCCTCTTGGGTATTTGGTCCACCTTCACCCCATGTTTAGGGTCATTGGGAGACCCATTGTGAAGCCTTGGATGAGAGTTATTTGTTGATTTTGTTGGATTGATATTTCTATTTTGGTTGAGTGTAACCCATCTATTCTTGGTTCCCTAAGCTGGGGGGTGGTCTCTTAGAGGCCTAGGTTGGGAGGTGAGCTCCCATGGTCAAGTTATAAATTTTATTGAAGGTATGCATATCGAAAAAGAGATAGGAAGATGGTCTGAAGGAAAGCCTTCAAGTGTGTTTCTTATTATGTATTCATCTTGAAAAGTTGTAATTTTATTGGAAGAGAAAATATTGCTATGTAACTATGTAATAGGAAGGTTTAAAAAGTTTGAAACCTTCCCTTAATGAGTTAGTTTCTATTATGAAGTGCGTGCTTAAAAAAAAGATTTTTTAAAGTATTCTTGCAAAGAAAATTAATAAAAGTTTTTGTTTCAAATCTTAGTTGTTGTTGTTGTGGTTGTATAAGTTTCAAAAAAAGTTTTATTATGAAAGCTATCTTATTAATCAATGCTATTATTTTGATTAAAAAAAAAGACTTCTTATTCTTTTCTATTTAAAAAAAAAAAACATTAAATGAATGTTCACATTAAAGTTACTTTCTTGTTGTTATATAGAGACCTTAAAAAAAAACCATCTTGGTAGATTTATTTTCGATAGTATTTTCATGACAGATTTATTATATTTAAAAGCTCCCATATGTGCATGTATTTACACTTGTTACATATACAAATTTATAGGGAAATAAAAAAACATTTATATCACTACACTTAATGTTCAACACTTAAATGTATGTGTATATATATACACACACACACACAATAGATTTTGGAATTTCCATTTTACAAAATTCTTATAAAAAACAAAGTAATAAAAAAATATAGATACAATTTTTTTATTATTAAAAAAAGGGTAATTAAAAAAAGAAGGGGGGAGGGGAGAGGGCTCGAAAGCCTACCCCTACCTGGTTGGGAAAGGCCGTGGCTGTGGGAGGCCACCCACCAACCACTGTGGCCGAGGCCATAATGTGAAAAGTTTGGTCATCCACTATGGCCAAAGCCAAAGTGTGGTGGCCGATCCCCGTGGTGGCCAAGGCCATAAGGAGCGGCCCGAGTGCCCCTTCCCTTTCCCCACCGTACTTCATATCATCGTCACTTGGTTAAAATAAAAACCCTGTGACACATGCTTTTTAAAAAAGAAGAGAAATGAGCTGCCAATATATATATATATATATCTTCCTCCAATGTGGAAATTCTATTAAACGTCCACAAAAAAAGATAACATGGAGACACAAAAAAATGGGGCTAGGGTTTGGAGAGAAAATGAGAGAGAAGAGAGGAGATTTGAAATGAAATGGGTTTCCATTTGAGAGTTGAATTTTCAACCCTAACCCTAATTTTGAAATTAGGGTCAGGGCATGACTTTTGGGTTAACTTAGAGGGTTAATAATTTAAAATTTTGTTTTAAACTTGTCTATGTGACTTAATAATTTGTTTTAAAATATTCTATTATTAGGTGACTTTAGTAGGGATTTTAATTTGAAATTGAAAATTTGAGGGTTAAACTATTATGGAATCCAATGTGTTCTAATATGGTTAGAAACTAATTAAAATATTATATAACTTAATGAATTATAAATAACAACTAAATAACATGGTTTAATAAATATTAACATAAATTATTATTTCACTTAACTTCTTGTGGTGACGGACATTAATAATAAAAGAGAAAAAATATAATTATGATTATAAATGAAGATTATAATAACAGTAAGGAGTTAAAAAAAAGAGAGGCAAGATTAAAACTTAATGTGTTAATATAGTGACTCTTTAATAAAATTAAGGAAGTATGAATTTAACATTGGCTTAAATAATATGTTTTAATTCAATATTTTATTATAATAAATTAATAAAAAAATGTTATTATTAGGGTTAAATTATTAATATATCCTAAGTAAATTTTAACGATAATGAAGGTAGTATAGGGGTAAGGTTAATTGTTAAAAATTGTGTGCATTGGGATAATTAAAATATGATTTTTGGTACATTAATAATAGGTTTGAAATGAGATTTAAAACCTAGTGATTATCAAGGGGTTTAAGTACAATGATTGTAAATAACGCGTTACAATAGAATTTCATTTATAATTATAATATAACATTTTATTTATTTCAAGTTTAGGATGTGACATTAATGATGGAGTAATTAAATTTTATAGAAGGGGTCATATATTTTAAACTATTATCAAAGTTTATTTATTAGAATTATAGAAGTGCAATTGTTATGAAGAGGTGACGTAATTAATTAAATTGATATCGTAACGAAGATCAAATCTTAAATATAAATGAAATATTACAATTCTAAGGGTAAAAATGGGATTATGCTAGATTGATAATTTAAGAATATTAATTGATCGTGATTTCCTTAAATGACATTAACAAACTTAACTTATTAAAGTATAATTAATTAATTAATTAATTAAACCTAGTTAGGGGTAGACACCCTAGTCAAATTGAATGGTTTGACTAAATCGAGGGATGTTGACAAGTCGACCTTCACTTGTCATGATTCCCCTTGATCTTCCATATTAACTCTATCTAGTACTACTTGGAATTAAATGCAACCTTCCATGTCACAACCACTTTAGTCAACTTAGTAACCAATTAAACCATGTTAACATGCAAACTTATTTAATTTAACTTATTTAGAAAAACAAATTGGTGTATGTTTTGTTGTAAAATTTTGGCATGACACAATATGGCTCCCAAGAATGGGCAATTCACATGGACCAATAGGAGGGTGGGATTTACCAACATTTCAAAAAGGCTAGATCATTTTTTTTAATTCATTCTTGGATGGTTAATAATTATTCCCTTCCCTCTCATATTTTACCAATTTTTATTTTTGATCATTTTTCGATGGTGTTGGACATTGGTAAAAGTGAAAAACACAAAAAAAGGAATTTCAAGTTTGAATCCATGTGGTGAAGGGATAAATCTCTCATTGGTAATTTAGAAAAAAGGTGGTAGGAAAAATATTTTTTTATTGTGGGATGATTAGTTTTGGCTTTATGAAAAGGCTGAATTATATCAAAATGAAATTAAAGGTTTGGAACAAGGTTATTTTCAAAAATATATTCACAGAGAAATTAGACAGGTTGAGGTGGGAAAACATATTGGAAGTCATTCCCATCATGTTGAGGGAGGAGAACAAGAAAATTCTTTCCAATCCTTTCATAGGGGAGGAAGTTAGAGAGGTGACTTTCTAGTTACCTCCAAATAAGGCTTTGAGTCTAGATGGAATGACAATGGAGTTTTATCATAAATGTTATCATTTAATTCAGGATGATTCACATTGTTTGGTAGAAGATATTAGGAAGGGTAGAAAATTTGTAAAGGAGCTAAGTAATACTATTTTTCTTCTCATTCCAAAGAAAGAAGTGTGTGAATCTTTTGGGGATTACAAGCCAATCTCCCTATGTAATGTCATATACAAAGTTATTTCAAAGGAAATTTCTTATAGATTGAAGAAGGTTTTAGGGCTCTTATTTTTTCAAGAAAAAAATAGGGTTGTTCCAAGGAGAAATATCATGGACAACATCATACTTTCCTCAGAAACCATCCATTCAATTAAATTGGAATGTATGAAAGGCATGGCTGTTATATTGGTTGTGTCTAAGGAATATGACAAGGTACGTTGGGAATTTTTTCTTGTTGCCTTGGAATATTTTTGAATTGAAAATAAGGGGGTTGGAGTTGTTAGTATTATCATCTCATCAACCCTTTTTCATTGTGGTGAATATATATTTATATATAATTTTTAAAGCCTTAAATGTTTTGCAATAGGGAGACCCAATTTCTCATTATTTATTTGTTATCATGGATGAATTTTTGAGTAGACAAATAAAATCTAAAAGAGAGGAGAATATGGAAGGGTATTTTTACTAATGAGGAGATTAATCCTATTACACATTCACAATTTGCAGATGATACTATTTGTTTTAGGGAAGCCTCAATTCAAGAAGAAAAACTTATTAAAGATACATTAGAGGAATACATTTTGACTTTAGGTCAAAGTATGAACAAGAATAAATCTAAAATATATATCTTCAACACAAAAAAAATGCTTCAAAGGAGGGTACCAAATATTTTAAGATTTTATATTTCACAACTTCCATCCAAATATTTAGGAGCTTCCTTCTTTGTGGGTCCTACAAGGACATCCCATTAGGATGAAATTATTTCTAGATGTAACATGAAGGATTCATCATGGAGAAACAAAGGGTTGTCTTAGGTGAGAAGAATATTAATAATTAAACATGTTTGATCAACAATCCCTATTTATGTTATGTCTTTCTTTAAAATTGCTCATAAGTGTTGGAATTATGGTAGGTTTTGGAGGAGATCTGAATATCGGTAATATGTTGATACATAATTGGTTGTCATTGATGGAAATATGTTCATTAAATATGATTGGAGTCAACTGTAAGATCCGTACATGATCGGTAAAGGTAGATACAGTTAACTACGTTGACTGGTGTACAACAACTGTATAAGAAGAATAGTTTCAATCAATTAAATTGGTAGCGATCGAGTTACAAATAAAATCAGAAGATGTGATCTTAGAGGTGATGGAAAGAGGAAGGCATGGTTCTGATCATGACATAATTCAATGTTATGAGTGAATTATGTTTTGGATGTGAAACACAATGTACCTATTGGGTCACCAATCATTATTTCACGATGAATCAATTAAGGCAGTGGATATGAGGTCGACTATCATTTATGAAAGTTTATATTATGTTTGGGGATGATGCATTAGGTATGATTGATGCTAATTTTGAGGAGGTTGATAATTATTTTGTTTTGACTTGGATGGAATTTTTTTAGGTCTTAAACAACTTAAGAACACATTATATAAGGAGAGCTAAATCATGTGATTTAGGGTTGCAATCATATTTTAAAGTGAAACAATCAAAGATTGAAGAAGTAAAGATCAATACAATGTCTTAGAGAAAAGGAGCATATAGGATCTGATAGGCAATCTGTATCATTCTACAGATCATTATTGCTATTGTTTCCTAACATTTGCATCAGGCTAAATCCGTTAACCGAGTATATCCTAATAGGTATTTATTGTAAGTCGATTAAAACAAGATAACTTCTTTATTGAAGGTTGAAATCCTCTAAGGGTAAGTGCACCAATATGGTGAACAAAAATGGTGGTATAAGTGGCCAGTTTTTTTGAAATCAGGTAAACATGAACTTCAAAGAGAAATTCAAGGGTCATGCACTCAAAATTAGAAGATGTGTAAACAATAAAAATTATAGTACTCTGAATCTAGTTTCTAAACTACTAAATTTTTTAAAAAATGGATAAGATTAAGAGGGTCAAACCCATCACACACAAAAAAATGTTCATGATATTTTCAAAGAAACATGACATAGTTGTTTCCATGCACTTCACAAAATATATAGTTAGATTTACTATTTTGAAAAACCCTTTGGTAGGCTAATAGGTAAGAGTGAGGTCTAGAAGCTTTGTATTTTTTTGTAATTTTATGTTGAGTATTTTTTTTAATGATTTTTTGAAGTGACCGTATCCTAAAAATCTAGTACCTATTCATGCACTAAACATAACTTGCATCAAAATAATTGAAAATGAATTTTTTTTTGAAGTGTATAGAATCAAGTGTAGAACACTAATATGTAACTTTTTTTTGAATTTTTAAAGTAGATCAAAAGTTATTAAAAAAAAGGTAGACATATGTCTCTGAGGACTGTCAAGGCATTGGTAAAGAAAATTAAAGCTTA
>MU223483.1:628895-631395 GCA_018584345.1 Thuja plicata
TCTCTCTCTCTCTCTCTCTCTCTCTCTCTCTCTCTCTCTCTCCTAGTTCTACATAACCCACATGTGGGTTATGTAGAACTAAAAGCTTACATAAGTTTTAGTTCTACAAAATCCACAAGTGTTATGAGGAAATATGTACATTAAACTTTTTAGCTTAATGGAACGCGTACGCATTACATTGAGCTAAATATATTATTCCCAATGGCCAAAACAATAGTATTGCAACTTGTTCCAAGGTCCCACTATTATTTTTCATGTCTTTATGTGACAACATCATAAATGTTTTCATGTTTTTTTGTCACATTTGATTTCAGATGATTGATTTCTCTTGTTTTTTAAATTGTTATTGAACTTATTTTTGTTTTATTGGATGAGATTATAACAAAATGATGATAATTTGTTGTTTTTTGGTAAGGTTTCAAAATACTTGTATTTTTTCATAACTAGTGCGGGTTATGAAGAAAAAATTTTAGTTCTTCATAACCCGCACAGTTTATGAAGAAATATAAGTTTTTTTAATTGTTTTTTAGGCTCGGGTTTACCAAGCCTAGATATTTTGAATTTCAAATAACCTGCACAGTTTTGTAAAATTTTGAGTTTTTTTTCATGTGGCCACTTTTCTGACCAGAAACTTGATGCACTTACCCCTAACAAGGTAGACTCTAACAAGGTACTAGTCACTTTTAACAGGGTGAACCGTAGAAAGTATATTTTAGCTCCTAATAGTGAAAACACTTTTTACAATAGAAAGGTTATTTGTGGGTGTCATCCCCACCATGGTTTTTTTCCCTCTAACAAGGGTTTCCATGTGAAAAATATGTGTCATATGTGATTCTTTTTTGGATGCATGATGTTGTTTACTTCTATTTGATATTAACAATTGCAAGTCTCACTAGTTGGAAGTTGTTGATTATCTTTGTTAGATCGGTGGTGAAATTTATTAAGTACTTCTTTAGATTGAGTCACCCCCCTCTTAGTGCTTTTTGATACTAAAAATTGGTATCAAAGCAATGGTCTGATTGATATTAATCTTAACCACTTGAGAAAAATATCCCTAATAACCAACATGGAGAGTTACAGGTATGAGAAACAACTTGATGATGCAAATATGGTAATTAATGAACTAAAGGAAAATCTTAGGCGCTCTCTTGGAAAAAGAAGAGAACTCACCAAGAAACTGATGGAAATTCAAGATTACATTAAGAAACTGTGTGAAGGAAGTATGTCTGAAGAATTAGAGGAAGTAATTGCATATCTGATAGATAAGATCAATGGACTTAAACAAGAGGTGGCTAATATAAAAAGAGAGATTGAAAGTCAGTCTATCAGGATGTGTGAAGATCTTGAAGGAAGAAGAACTTTTGAAGATGCAAAGAAAACTACTCAAGATTCCCTAAAGGCTAAAGATGAAACCCTAACAGAAAAGTTGGAGCAACTATTCATATTGGAGAAAGAAGTTGTTGTATTGAATGAACACTTACATGACACAAATGAAGAAAATAATGATATCACAAGAAAGAATAAAGGATTGAGGAAAGAGAATGATAATATGGAAGAAGAGATTAAATATGCAAATGATCTACTGGATAAATTCAATAAGAGTTCTTCTAAATTTGATGAACAACTTGCTAAGAAGAGGAGGAATAAAGAGAAACAAGGTCTAGGTTTTTCAAGGTTTGAAATTGGTGAATCATCTGGCACTAAGGACACCAATGTAGACTAAAAATAATCACCCAAGGTGAACAATTATAGTGGTAAGAGAAGTTATAAACCGATATGTTTTAATTGGCATAAGGAATGTCATACTACTAATGTATACTGGTTTAAACCTATTCATCCTAATGTTATACCTAGAGGTTCTACTGCTAGATCAGATAATTCCTATGGTAGAAGTGATAAATAATATGCTAGATCTAATGCATTCCAAGGAAATTTTTATTACTACCATAAGTTTGGACATAAAGCTAATGAGTGTAGGGAAAGAATCAATAGTCAGTGGTCATATGATTACAACAATTAGAGACCTAATAATCAGTGTAACTGATCAAATGATACCTATTCTACATGTTACAAAATGGACATATGGTTGTGAATTTTAGATTAAGGTCAGGTAGAGGCAATGTTAGACCCTAGAATAAAATAGGTATGGATTTTTATATCTATAATAAAGTTGGTCATCTTGCTAGATCATGTAGAGAAAGAAAGTATACTAGAGGCCAACTAGTGAACAAAGATGAAAATGATAAAGGTGAGAGAATTTTTGATGCTGAGGAAGTCATAAGTGAAATGAAGAAGACATGGGTGAAGAAAGGTGAATTGAAATATTTTGTGTTCTCTGAGAAGTCCACCGATTCAGGAAATGTGGAGAATCCATTGGTGAACTAAGTCTGATATGACTTAGAGGGAGAACTAAAAGGAAAAATCCTAAATAACTCCTATTAGTGAATGAGAAGTAAGATTCATATGCATATTGAGATGTCTATTTTTGATTTAATGATGT
>MU223483.1:636395-710853 GCA_018584345.1 Thuja plicata
CTAGATCCATGATTGGTTTTTGGGGTTGTGTGGAAGTTTTAAGAGTAAATCTTGATAAACCCTCTGAATAGGGCTAATTGGTCTTTTAGGCCTGATAGGGTCATTTTGGGTGCAACTTTAGAACTCGAAAAAATGGGAAGTGACGACATATAGAATTTGGAATGTATGGATGTAGAATGAACATACAAAGAGTGTACAAGGACCTTGTAGCATGTGTGGAGTTGGTATGAAGGATTTGGGATTAGAATTATTCAAAGCCATTGAGAAGCCTTGAGGAAAAACTAATGGTGGATGTCCTTCAAGGTGAAATACAATAGTTGTAACTCTTAGAGAAGAGTTGGAAGTAGTCTTAGGCTTAGTGTCTTGAGGCTAGTGTGGTCTTACAGGGAAATTGGGATCCTAAGTGGACTAGGGAAACCTAGGTCATGTCTAGAGAATTGTGTGAGCACACCTTGGGGTTACTTCTATCAGATTGGTATCAGATCCTCTTTTGATTAGGCTTGTGGTTAATGTTAGAACTAGAAGAATTAGTTGGAGAGAAAACAATGGTGAGTAATGTTGAGTTGGTTAAGAAGGTAGATGAAAAAGAAGAGGAGAATAGACTAATCCGATATCAGTTGGCTCAATTGGAGCAAAAAGTGGATGAATTTCATGTGAAAGAATATGAAGTGAAGGAAAAAATTGAAGGGAAAGGCAAGGATATTTCCATTGACAATGAAGTACCTGAAGTTGACCCTGTCCTAAATGAGGAGCCATTCTTGAAAACTTTAAAGGCTATGAGTGGAAAAGTGGTGCAGGAGCACCTTTGAGAAACCAGTATGTTGGTGGTCTCTTGTCATTTTGGCATTTTGGGTGTGTGAGTGTATGAAAGACCCTCTTGTAAGGAAATGTAAATACATAAGGTCATGTGGACGAAGTATGGTTAAGTTAGATTTTATTCAAGCTCTCTGTTATGTTAAATTAGCTCATTTTGGCTCTTTTAGTGAACTATACTTGATGATGTCATCAACTATCAAGGTGATGTCATGGAGGTTCTTAGGGTCCTTGGATACCCTAGGAGGTCTAACTAAGCTTAGATAGTCTAGATTGGTGTTAAAACACAAGGAAAGTGAAATGGTGAAAAAGATGTAAAAATGTTGCATAGCAACATTAGCAACTTTTCAAAAGTTGTTGACAACATTTGAGTTGTCTTAAGCATTTTGGTGTCTAGAGTAGATGAAGTTTAACCAAGGGTTAAAACATCTGAGGTAGGGTATATATGTGGAGAAAAACCCTAATTTGGGGGTTCAACAATTATTGTGTACAGACTGCATACTGAACAATAGAGAGTTTGAATGAAAACAAGGTGAAAGTTGATGAAGGTGGATTGAAATTGTGACTATTATTAGTGGAATCCATTTGTGCATATGTTGTGAAGTGTTTCCAATAGCTAGTTTTTTTTGTTGTTAGTTTTCTTTTTTAGTTTGTAAATTCTTTTGTTTTAGACTGTTTGTTGTTCAGTTCTGACTGAGAAGCAAAGATGTGGACCTAACTCCACTTTCCACCATTGGTTCTATATAGCCACTTGGGGATGCAGACTAGGTCCATGGAGCTTTGAGAATATGGAAGGAGGAGCTCTGAAAATGCATGCAAGTATTTTTAGGATCTTGCCCTAGGCGAGCTAGATGAAAAGCCCGGTTAGGAAGATCAAGTAGCAGATAGTTTTAAATTGCAGGAGGTTATTGTCATGAGCCAAGAAGGCCATGGATGTCATGAGTGATGTTATGCAAGTATTTAGTAATGTGGAGGAGTGCCCAAGACATCAGCTTACCAAGTTTTGAATCCAAAGACCTAAAACTGGTCCAAAAACAAGAAAGAAGCCATATTCCAGAAACAGGGTGTACGGATAGTGTCAGACCATGAGAGCTTGAAAATCTTGGTGGGTTTTTTCTTTACTTGAAAACTACCAAAAGATATTTGGGGTTCCTTTGAATTTTTTGCACTAAAAAAGTGTTGTCCTACATTTTAGGAGGCCTAATTAATGAAAAAGGCTACAAGGCCTAAAAGATAGGAAACAAGGCAGCGATGGAGAAATGGTTCGACTTGGTAACTTTAAACCTAGTTTGCAATCCAAGAATGGATTTGATTGAAGCCCTAGCCCTCCTACAAATCCAAAACTAAAATTAGGGCTTGGAGTCATTTAGGAGGAATGTTTGTGTAGAACACAAGAATGGTGAACCTAACAAGATAGGTAGACACTTGGTTGGAGGGGAAGGATTGAATCTTTCCAAGTGTTAGAGGGTGGATTGAGGAAGCCCTAGAGGTCCTAGGAGAGACCTAAGAAGAGTTTAAGAAAGCTCAGAAGGTTACCAAGGAGGCTCCCTATCAGAGTGGTATTAGAGCCCAAGTTCAAGATTTGGGAGAAGAAGTAATGCAGCTAGTGGATGTTGCAGACCAAAGATTCAAGTGAGGAATCTAGTACATCTAGCAGGATGGTGAAAAATGCTGAATTGGCCAAGAAAGTTGAAGAACAAGAAGAGGATAACAAGCTAATGAGAGAGAGATTGGCTCAAATGGAGCAACTCTTGGATGAAGTCCGAGACAAGGCTGAAAGAGTCAAGGACAAGGTAGACCAGAAAGAGGAAAAAGAAGCTAAGGAGAAGGAGTAGGACCTAGAAGAAGAAGCACCTACCCCTGATCCGATCTTACCAGAGGAACCCTTCTTGAAGACACTCAAATCCTTAAGTGGTAAAGCCTTGGAGGGTGTGCCACCGTTTAGTGGACAAATGGATGTTGATTTAGTTTTGGACTGGATAGACAGTCTTGAGAATCACTTTGAATGTGATGGAGTGACAGATGCTCAAAAGTTAAAGGTGGCTAAGTCTATATTGAGAGGACCAGCACTTACCTGGTGGAAATATGTTCAGAATGAGAGGGAGAAAGAGGGCAAGAGCCCTATTGTGTCATGGAAGGGTATGTTGGCCAAGCTAAAACAAACCTATCTCCCAGATGACTATGAAGTTCAAATGCATAGAAAGAGACAAAACCTCAGGAAGAAAGATCTTGAAGTCCAAGCATATAATCAGGAGTTTCAGAAGTTATGTTTAAGATCCAAGATAGTGGAGGATGAAAGCATCAGATTAGCTAGATATCAAAACAGGCTCAAGTGGTCTATACAAGAAGAGATGATTCTTGCTACCTTAACAAGTGTGAGGCAGTGCTATCAAATGGCTTTAAAGATAGAAGAAAAGAGAAAGAGAAAGCATGATCAGTCCTCAAGAGGAAGAGGTAGGGGCAAAGAAAATAGAGGAAGAGGCAGCTTTGTAGGCAAAGGAAGTGACTATAGGTCCCAAGGAGAAGCTAAATTGACTGAGATAGTAAATGAGACCAGTGGAAGAGGTAGCATAAATAGAGGAAGAGGATTTAAAGGTGGAGGAAGAGGTAGATTTGGAGGTTCAGGAAGAGCCTCACACTTTGCAAACATGAAATGCTTTCATTGCAATCAACTAGGCCATCCAGCCTATAGATGCCTGGAGAAAGCTTCTAGCTCACATGGTGAGAAGAGGGTAAATTATATTGCCCAAGAAGATAATAACAGTGGTAAAGCTCCTAAAATCAACCTTGATTTAGAAAGTGGGGAGAATCTCATGATTAGGAGAATACTCATTAAAGAGCCTGTCAAAGAAGAAGCTAAGCAAAGGAGGGCACTTTTCAGAGTAAAGTGCAAGATTCTTGGGAAAGTTTGCAAGATGATCATAGACTCAAGGTCTACTGATAATATTATCTTAGAGGAGGCAGTCAAAAAATTATGATTGACAAAAATACTCCATACAAACCCATATGGAGTGACATGGTTGAATAAGGGTCAGCAAGTTCTTGTTAATGAGCAAGCATGGGTTAATTTATCAATAGGAAAGTATGTGGATAGAATCTTATGTGATGTACTCCCAATGGATGCATGCCACCTACTCTTAGGTAGGCCATGGTAGTTTGATAGAAAGACAATTCATGATGGAGAGAAAAATTCTTATTCTTTCAAGAAAAATGGGGCCACTTATAAAATTCAGTCACTTGTGGATGATGAGGGGTCTACATCAGCTAAGTCTAATGTCTTATTATAGGGAGGTAAAGAGTATTTTTAGACAATAAAGAGTGGAGAAGGATTACACTATGCTATTATTCTTGAGCCTAGTGAAGAGAAGAAGGTGGAACAAACACCATTGCCAAAGGAAGTGCAGGATTTATTGGAAGAGTTTAAGGACATAGTTAGTGATGGGACACCAGCAATGTTAGCACCTCCAAGAGACATAATTCATCAGATTGACTTCGTACCTGGAGCTTCTCTACCAAACAAGGCTGCATACAAGGTGACTCCTGATCAAAACAAGGAGAGAGATAAACAAGTTCAAGAACTTTTGGACCAAGGTCTAATTAGGAAAAGCATTAGCCCATGTGTAGTGCCAATGGTTCTAGCATAAAAGAAGGGAGGCAAGTGGAGGCTTTGTACAAATTCAAGAGAAATAAATAGGATCACTGTGACATACAGATTTCCCATTCCTAGGATTGAAAATATTATGGACTGTTTGGGAGGAGCAAGGTACTACACCAAATTGGATTTGAAGAGTGGATACCATCAAATCATAATTAAGGAGGGTGATGAATGGAAGACAACATTCAAGACAACAGAAGGGCTCTATGAATGGTTGGTCATGCACTTTGGGCTTAGAAATGCTCCAAACACCTTTATGAGGTTGATGAATGAGGTGTTGAAGGACTACATAGGCAGATTTGTAGTTGTGTACTTAGATGACATTCTAAGTTTTAGTAAGACCAAGGAAAAACACCTCCAACATTTGCAGATTGTGATGAAGAAACTTCATGAGGAGAAGTTGTCCATTAACTTGGAAAATGTGAATTTATGAAACAAGAGTTGATCTATCTTGGTTTTGTGGTTTCTCAAGGAACCTTGAAGATGGATCCCAGCAAGGTTGAAGAAATATTAAGCTAGCCTACCCCTACATGCAGCTTTAGGTAAGAAGCCTTCATGGACTTGCACAATTTTATAGGAAGTTCATTAGAGGCTTTAGTGAAATATGTGCACACGTCTTAGATACAATTAAGGGAGGAGTGAAGACAAAATTCAAATGGACTCTAGAGGCTAGTAGAGGTTTTGAAGTATTAAAGAAGAGAGTGGCAACACAACCTATTTTGGTTTTGCCAAATTTTGACAAATTATTTACCCTTGAATGTGATGCAAGTGGTGTAGCTATTGGGGTACTATTGAATAAAGAGAATAGGCTAGTGGCATTTTATAGTGAGAATTTGGATGAGGCTAAGAAGAGATACTCTTCTTATGGCCTAGAATTGTATGCATTGGTGCAAGCCTTAAGAAAATGGAGGCACTATTTGTTGCCAAAGGAATTTGTTGTTTATACTGATAATAAAGCTTTGATTTTTATCAATTCTCAGGAGAAGTTGAGCAACAAACACCTTAAATGGATGGAATATTTATAGGCCTATACCTTTACTATCAAACATAAGAAAGGGAATTTGAATAAAGTGGTTGATGCTTTGAGTAGGAGACTCTTGACAGTCCAAGAAGTGCAGCTGCAAAGCATAGGCATAGAAAGCTTCAAGGAGCTTTTTGAAGGTGATGAGGACTTCTCAGAAGCATACAAGGTATGTAAAGATTTCAAAAACCATTTCCATAGTCAATTTGCAGACTATACAATTTAGAATGATCTCTTGTTTAGAGAAGGGCAGTTATGTGTTCCTAAGGGATCTATGAGGGAGAATGTTATTCAAGAAAAGCACAATGGCAACTTAAGTGGGCATTTTGGCCTAAATAAGACACTAGAACTAGTGAAAAGGTTCTATTATTGGCCTAGGATGCAGAAGGACATCAGGAAGTATGTGGAGCAATGTTTGATTTTCCAAAAAGATAAGGGTATCTCATCTAATGCGGGTTTGTATCAGCCCTTGCCCATTCCTAATAGGCCTTGGGAGTGTATTAGTATGGATTTTATTGTTGGGCTGCCTAGGACCAAGACTGGTTTAGATAGTATATTTGTGGTGGTAGATAGGTTTATCAAGATGATTCACTTCATGGCTTGCAAAACCACCCATGATGCCAGTCATATTGCACATTTGTTCTTTAAGGAAGTGGTTCAGATTCATGGTTTACCCATCAGCATAGTATCTGACAGAGATGTAAAATTCATGGGTCATTTTTAGAAGACCTTGTGGACAAGGTTGGGAACCAATCTATCATTTGGGTCAGCCTACCATCCCCAAATAGATGGTCAGACTGAAGTGATCAATAGAGTGCTAGGAAATCTCCTTAGGTTCTTGACAAAGGAGTATGGAGTGATGTGGGATCAGATGTTACCTCAAGAAGAATATGCCTACAATGACAGTACAAATAAGACAACAGGCAAAAGCCCTTTTGAAATAGTTTATGGGCTGCACCCTAGAGGTGTGTTGGAGTTAAGAAACTTGGAAAATGTAGAAGGAAGGAGTGCATATGAAGAATATTTTTCTCAATCCATGAAGGAAGTTCATGACCAAGTGAAGAAGAAGCTCCAAGAGGCTACACAAAAATTAAAAGCCAAAGTTGATGAAGGAAGAAGAGATCTTCAATTTTCTGTGGGTGATCTTGTGATGGTGCATCTCAACAAGTCTAGGTTGTAAAATGGGGTTCCCACCAAACTCCAAATGAGGAGGATTGGTCCTTGCAAGATTCTTGCAAAATTTGGGCATAATGCATATAAAATAGACATGCCATTAGATTTGGCAATGTCTCCTATTTTCAATGTGCAGGATTTAGTCTAGTATAAAGGACCTACACTAGTAGATATTGGGTTATAGTTAGATAGTAAAGAAATAGCAGCAGATGTTCAGTTAACCCTACACCCACACCAATAGCAGTGAAGATTTTGGACTCTTGGGTGAAGAAAAAGACCAGGTAGGGAACCTACATGGAGAATCTCATTCAGTGGGCAGACAAGTCACAAGCTGAGGCTACTTGGGTAGCTGAGAATGAGTTTAAGAAGCAGGGAATTAATGCTACACTCCTATCCCCGGAGGTGACTTATGTTCTTAGCCTTGGTAGTATGGTGTAGGAGCACCCTTGAGAAACCAGTATGTTGGTGGTCTCTTGTCATTTTGGCATTTTGGGTGTGTGAGTGTGTGAAAGACCCTCTTGTAGGGCAATGTAAATACATAAGGTCATGTGGACCAAGTATGGTTAAGTTAGATTTTATTCAAGCTCTCTATTATGTTAAATTAGCTCATTTTGGCTCTTTTAGTGAACTGTACTTGATGATGTCATCAACTATCAGGGTGATGTCATGGAGGCTCTTAGGGTCCTTGGATACCCTAGGAGGTCTAACCAAGGTTAGATATTCTAGATTGGTGTTAAAACACAAGGAAAGTGAAATGGTGAAAAAGATGTAAAAATGTTGCATAGCAACATTAGCAACTTTTCAAAAGTTGTTGACAAAATTTGAGTTGTCTTAAGCATTTCGGTGTCTAGAGTAGATGAAGTTTAACCAAGGGTTAAAACATCTGAGGTAGGGTATATATTTGGAGAAAAAACCTAATTTTGGGGTTCAACAATTATTGTGTACAAATTGCATATTGAACAGCAAAGAGTTTGAATGAAAACAAGGTGAAATTTGATGAAGGTGGATTGAAATTGTGACTGTTATTAGTGGAATCCATTTGTGCATATGTTGTGAAGTGTTTCCAATAGCTAGTTTGTTTTTTTGTTACTTTTCTTTTGTAGTTTATAAATTATTTTGTTTTAGACTATTTTCTATTCAGTTCTGACTGAGAAGAAAAGATGTGGACCTAACTCCACTTTCCACCATTGGTTCCATACGACCACTTGGGGATTGAGACTAGGTCCATGGAGCTTCAAGAATCTGGAAGGAGGAGCTCAAAAAATGCATGTAAGTATTTTTAGGATCTTGCCCTAGGCAAGCTAGATGAAAAGCCCGCTTAGGAAGATCAAGTAGCAGATAGTTTTAAATTGCAGGAGGTTATTTTCATGAGCCAAGAAGGCCATGGATGTCATGAGTGATGTTATGCAGGTATTTAGTAATGTGGAGGAGTGCCCAAGACATCATCTTACCAAGTTTTGAAGCCAAAGACCTAAAATTGGTCCAAAAACAAGAAAGAAGCCATATTCCAGAAACAGGGTGTACAGACAGTGTCAGACCATGAGACCTTGAAAATCTTGGTGGATTTTTGCTTTACTTGCAAACTGCCAAAAGAGATTTGGGGGTCCTTTGAAGGTTTTGCACTGAAAAATTGTTGTCCTACATTTTAGAAGGCCTAATTGATGAAAAAGGCTACAAGGCCTAAAATATAGGAAACAAGGTAGCGATGGAGAAATGGTTTGACTTGGTAACTTTAAACCTATTTTACAATCCAAGAATGGATTTGATTGAAGCCTTGGCCCTCCTACAAATCCAAAACAAAAATTAGGGCTTGGAGTCATTTAGGAGGAATGTTTGTGTAGAACACAAGAATGGTGAACCTAACAAGATAGGTAGACTCTTGGTTGGAGGGGAAGGATTGAATCTTTCCAAGTGTTAGAGGGTGGATTGAGGAAGCCCTAGAGGTCCCAGAAGAGACCTAAGAAGAGTTCAAAAAAGATCAAAAGGTTACCAAGGAGCCTACCTACCAAAAATCACTAGAGGGAGTTCCAATATTTGCTGGAAAGATGGAGCCAAAGATAGTCCTTGACTGGATAGAGGGACTAGAAAACCATATTGAGTGTGATGGAATCACAGAGGCTCAAAAGGTGAAAGTTTCAAAAGAAAGACTAAGAGGGTCTGCACTCACTTGGTGGAAATTCATCCAAGATGAGAGAGAGAGAAGGAAGGGAAAATTCCCATTGTGTCATGAAAAGCTATGGTAGCAAGAGTCAAAGATGATTATATCCCTGAGGATTATGAAATCCAATTACATTAGAGAAGGAAAGGTCTAAGGCAAAAGGACCTAGATTTCAATTCATACACTGAAGAATTTTAGAGACTTTGTATGAGGTCAAGAGTAGCATAGGATGAGAAGGTGAAGGTAGCAAGGTACCTTAATGGACTTAAATGGACCATTCAATATGAGGTGAGTCTTTTGACTACAAATATAGTTCAAAAGTGCCACCAAATTGTTGTCAAGGTTGAAGATAAGATAAATAAGAAACAAGACTCAAGTACCTCCAGAGGAAAAGGTAGAGGAAGAGACACTAGAGGACAAAGAAGTAGATATGGTGGAAGGATTTCTAAATTAAAGAACCAGGGAGATACTAAGTTCATTGAATAATAAGAAGGAAACTCTAGAAGAGGAGGTTCAAATAGAGGAAGGAACTCTAGTAGAAGATGAAAAAATAGTAACCAAGGCAGAGGGAACTAATTTTCCAATATGAAATGTTACCATTGCAATCAGATGGGTCATCCTGCATATAGATGTCTAGAGAAGAGTTCAAATTCCTAAGGCAGTGATAAGAGAGTGAACTATGTTCAAGAAGAATCTAGTGGTGGGAAAAACACCCTGAGGTTCCCTTAGAATCAGAAGAAGGTGAGAACCTTATGATGAGAAGGACTATGATTAAGGAGCCAGTAAGAGAAGAGCCAAGCCAGGGGAGGTCATTGTTTGGAGTGAAGTGTAAGATGATGGGAAAATTGTGTAGAGTCATCATAGACTCAGAGTCTACTAACAATATAGTGTTAGAGGAGGTAGTTATTAAGTTGAAAATGATAAGGATATCCCACACAAATCCTTACAAGGTCACTTCGCTAAACAAAGGACATGTCCTTGTAAATGAGAAAGATTGGGTTGAATTCTCAATTGGGAGATATAAGGACAAGGTTCTATGTTATGTATTACCTATGGATGCATGTCATTTTCTCCTAGGTAGACCATGGCACTATGACAGACAGGCCATGCATGATGGAGTGAAGAAGTCCTACTCATTCAAGAAGGACAATGTAACTTTCAAAATTCAGTGATTGTTGGAGGAAGTAGAATTGAAGTCTACTGGTCCTAATGTTCTTATGGTGAGTGAAAAAGAGTTATTAGAGTATTTGGAAGAAGGAGAGGGAGTTGGTTTTGAAAAAGTGTTGAAACCAAAAGAAGAGAGTGCAAACAAAGAAGTGAAGAAGACAAAGTTGCTAGAGGAAGTGCAGCAGCTACTGCAGAAGTACCAAGGAATAGTCAATGATGGAAAACCTTCATCCCTACCACCTAAGAGGTCAAAAGACATCAAATAGACCTAATCCCTAGAGCTACCCTACTCAATAAGGAAGCCTATAAAATAACCCCTCAACAAAATGAGGAAATTGCTAGACAAATCCAAGAGCTCCTATAACAAGGCCTTATTAGGAAAATTATTAGTCCATGTGTCGTGCCTACTATCCTAGCACCCAAAATGGGGGGAACTTGGAGGTTATGTATAGACTCAAGAGAAATAAATAGGATTATAATAAGGTATAGGTTCCCTATCCCTAGGATAGATGACCTAATGGTGTCTCTAGGAGGAGAAAGATATTTTACCAAGATAGACCTAAAGAGTGGCTATCATCAAATTAGGGTAAAGGAAGGTGATGAGTAGAAAAAAACCTTCAAGACCATAGAAGGACTGTATAAGTGGCTTTTCATGTCTTTTGTCTTATCCAACGCTCCATCAACTTTCATGAGGTTGATGAATGAAGTTCTTAAAGATCATATTGGTAAATTTATGTTGGTCTACTTGGATGATATAATCATCTATAGTAATACAAGGGAAGAGAACCTCAAGCACCTAGAAATGGTTTTCAAAAAGTTAAATGAGGAGAAGTTGATGATCAACCTAGAAAAGTGTGAGTTCATCAAACAAGAACTAGTGTACCTTAGATTTGTGTTATCTCAGGGTAACTTAAAGATGGATCCTAGCAAAGTGGAGGCCATCATCAACTGGCATACTCCAAGAACAAGCAATGAGGTATGAATTTTTCATGGCCTAGCATAGTATTATAGAAAGTTTATCAAGCAATTTAGTGCAATTTGTGCTCCTATGTTAGACACTATTAAAGGAGGCATGAATACTAAGTTTTTTTGGAATGAAAAAGCTAACCATGGTTTTGAGCTACTGAAAAATAATATTGCAACCCAACCAATTTTGGTTTTTCCAAGATTTGAAAAGCTCTTTACAATGGAATGTGATGCTAGCAATGTAGCCATTGGTGCAGTCTTGAGCCAAGAGGGAAGACTAGTGACCTTCCACTCTGAGAAACTAAGTGAAGCTAAGAATAAATATTCTTCTTATGACCAAGAGATGTATGTTCTAGTCCAATCACTTAGAAAATGGAGGCATTACTTTCTTCCAAAGGAGTTCATAGTCCATTTAGACAATCAAGCATTGAGCTTCTTGAACTCACAAGACAAATTGAGTCACATGCATATGAAGTGGGTTGAGTACCTACAAGTGCACACACATCAAGCACAAGAAGGGGTTACAGATGCTCTAAGAAGAAGAGCATTGACTATCAAAGAAATTCAACTGAACAATATGGGAATAGATAACTTCAAAGACCTATATGGTGAAGATGAGTAATTTGCAAACATTTACAAGGTATGTCAAGAGTATAAAAATCACTTTCATAGTAAATACTCTAAGTATACTTTACAGACTGGTCTATTATTTAAAGGGAGTCAATTGTGTGTCCCTAGGGGGTCTATTAGGGAGAATATAATAAAGGAGAAACATAATGGTGCACTTAGTGGCCATTTTTGTGTTAATAAAACTCAAGAAGTAGTCCAAAGATTCTACTTCTGGCCCAAGATGAATTTGGATGTTAAGAGATATGTAGGAAGTTGTGTTATCTATCAGAAGGCCAAAGGAACATCTACTAATGCCAGACTATACCAACCTTTTCCCATTCCAACTAGACCATGGGAATGTCTGAGAATGGATTTTGTAGTTGGTTTACCCAAAAAAAAAATAGGGAATGGACAACATATATGTTATTATGGACATATTTAGTAAAATGGCACACTTTGTGCCTTGCAAGACAAAGAATGATGCCAGTCAAATAGATTCCCTATTCTTCAAAGAGGTCAGGATTCATGGAGTACCACTGAGTATAGTATCTGACAGAGACACCAAGTTCATGAGTAATTTTTGGAAGACTCTGTGGCAAAAACTTGGAACTAACTTGTCATTTGGATCTACCTACCATCCTCAGTCTGATCATCAAATAGAGGCAATCAATAGGAGTCTTGGAAATATCCTAAGATGTTTAACAAAAGAGTATGGTCAAGTTTGGGACCAACTCATTGGGCAATCAGAATATGCCTACAATGACACAGTGAATAGGACTGTTAGGATTGGATAATACTGAGAGGTGGGGTGAGTCAGTATTATAACACTTAATTAAATTATTCAAACACTTGAACATTAACCATGCAATTGTAGTAAAGGAAAGAAAATAAAAAAATAACATAGAACTCATAACACCATGATTTTTTTACAAGGAAACCCTCACCAAGGGAAAACCCCGGTGGAGATGATACCCACAAGCATGTACTAAAGTATAATGTCCCTGTAAGGAGACCTAGCCCTATTAGGAGCTGAATATTACATAGTACATTTCCCTGTTAGAGGAATAAAAACCATGTTAAAGGTTCACAACACCCTGTTAGGGGCCAATGAGCTTACAACTCTTACAAAGTAATTTTGTTACAAAAGGTTCTCAGTCATGAACAGAAACAAGCATCACAAATGCTTTGATAGTTCCTTTATAGCTATGCCATTCTCTACTTTGTCATTCACATGTCTTCTCTTCCAGATATAATACTGCATTCACTTCACTTGCTCACTTCATAATCTTTACCAAAAATATCTTACATATATATCTTTTAACTTTACAAAGTCAACTCTCAGTATGAATATTACAAACAGTACTAAGTCATCCTTCAATACAAAATACATTTAATATAGTAAATATCAAATACATAGTTAGTGAACTTGCATAGTCAAATTATAGACTATCAATAACAAAAGTACAAATTCAATTTCCTAGACTCCAATCCATACTCCCTTATTTTTTGTTGTTGTCCAACTGCTTTGTGTCACTGTTCTCTATTGTCTGTCAGTCTTCAAATCCTTATAAATTATCATAAAATTAACCAAATCCAAATTGATCTTAGGTGTAGGTCAAAAATACTCCATACTGTCTTCCACTAAGCTCGCCTACCTTAATTCATCATTCTTTGTCTTTGATATCCAAAACAATATTGTACCTTTGTTTCTGTACTTAGTCAATTTTGGACATACCAAAACTTATCTTCAAAACAATTGATCTTAAACATAGATGTGTTTCCATAAATGACAACCAAAAAGTGAATCACATTACCCAAATTGATCACTTTCCAACAATTTCTCCCCTTGGCATTGATGGCAACACTTTACAAAAAAAATACTAAGTGTTCCAAGAAAACAAAACTGTCTCCACTTCTTCTCCTCATCTTTTTCATTTTTTTCTTTATATATATATTTTTTGTTCTCTCTTCTCTTCTTCATTCATTTTTTTTTCTCTCTTCTCTTATCTCCCTTTGACAACAATGAAAAAGGTGCATACAAATAAGTATCACTTCTTTCTCACAAGTTTTAGAATGTCTTGGAAGGAATCTTCCAATATCTTCACTTTAGTGCTCAATGTCTTAAACAAAATATGACTTATATGAATCAATCCATTCAATGCAAAAGATGTAGTTTCAGCATTCTTCAAGTCTGTGGGTAGGCCTTTAGCCAATGAATCTCTTTTCTAAATTTGTTAGATGTGCCTCAAGTATCGGTAGCTTTGGAGTAATGAAGTTCCTCAATAAATTGAATCTGTTCAGTACTCTCTCATTCTCATTCTCCAATACTCTGATCTTAGCCAATATCTTTGTCACTTCAGTGTCTAAGTTTGTAGTGGTCTGTGAAGATGTTTCACAACCATCCATTAACTTGTTCAAAGTTTCCCTTTCCTTCGCAATAATATCTTCAACATTCTGAATGTGTCTGATAGGATTCATGTTGTAACCAAATAAATTTCTCCCATGTGTAATGTAGTTCTTTGCATTTATCAAACAAGTTTTCACAACTCCTAAGTCTCATGATATGGACTTGCATACTTTTATCAGCTTCTTCTCTTCATATGTTTTCTCTACTTTCTCCTCTGCAGTCTTCAACAAATTTTCAAAGTGGCCATCAAACTCATCAAGTGTGACTTTCAAGTTCTCAATCTCATCTTTGTTCTAGAATACTAAGGGTACTAGAAGAAATTTATTCACAGTATCAATAGCTCTTGAAATCATTTTTGTCTTCTTATCTCCTTTCTGTACTAATTTCTCCTTTGCTTTGTTCAGTGCGGTGAATGCCAATTTCACCAGTTCATCTTCATCCATGTTATTGACATTTACATTACAACTTGCCAACAATAAGATAGATGGTGAGTTTACCTCTTCTTTTTCATCTTCTTTTTTCTCAGTCTTCTGTCTTTCATCCTCTTTCTTCTCATCTTCCTTATTCTCCTCTTCCTTCTCAGGTTCATCAGCAATAGAACTGTCCATGGTTACTGTAAAAGGGCCCTTCTCATCTTGTGAGGGGTCTAGTGTTACTACCACACCAGAAACATAGAAATCTATAGTAGTGTCTTCTTTACTCTCTTCATCATTAGTCTCTGTGTCCTTTGTGTTGTCATCCATTCCCAATTGTGTAGGTAAATTTGTCTTAGGAGGTGGGGGCTTGACAAAATTAGTGCTCAATAGTATCTTCTCAAGTGCCTTCTGAGTTTCCTCAGTCACTTCATCATATTTCCTCACCATTATCTTTAGTAATCTAGTCTTTGTCCTCAATAGGGGTTTCAATTATTTGACTATAATATCTCTCTCTTGTATGGATAACACATGCAACATGTCATCAATCTCTTTGTTTCTAATATGATCATCTTCAACTTGTGCCAAATGTTTTCTTCTTTCCAATTTTGTATACAAATCTGAGGGTATTCTTCCTTCAACTTCCAAAAGTGTCTACTTGAAACTAAGCATGTTTTCTATCACAATGTCTTCAATTTTTAGTTTATTTGCTTCTTCATATCTGTCATAATATTTATCAATTGAAACCAATTTTCCTTTTTCAATTTCTCTTTTCTCCACATTTTAATGTCAGGTTTCCATGCTTTATTCTTCTCAGTTTTCTTCTCTTCTTCTACTGTGTTCTTCTCTTTTGTCTGCATACTAGATCTAGTTACTCTAGGAGTAACTTCCTTCGCTTGTTCTGTTTGTTGCTGTGGTGGAGGTGTGTTATCAACCATAATTTATTTAGGGGTGGAAGGGGCATTAGAGGTTCCAATAGCTACTCCAAGGGATCTAAACCAGTAATCTCATGAATTAGGTCACTACATATCTTCACAAGTTGGCTACCAATCAATATGAATTGGTCATGAACCCTACTCATAAGTATTTTAAACCATTCATTTTCATCGAAGTCACACAGATCCATAATCTTCATTATACTTAATTGACTGACATGTTTCCATTCTTCCTTCACGATTCCATTCTCAGTCATATCTTCCATTTTAGTGAGTATATCATCATCTCCCAATGTGTCATACTTACAATGTATGTAAGCCCTAATGTCTTCTACGTACACTACGCCATGTGGGGTCTATGAAAATTCTCCTTCTAGATCCTCTTCACATGAATTATAAGGATGTTTCTTGAATTTGTATCTAGGATGATCAACAACATCAAAAATCACAGGTGCATCCATAGCTTAGATAATGTAGAATAACTTTTACATGCAGAAATTTGAGTTTATGCTTCGATCGATCACACATGGTAGGTGTAGAAATGTCTGAATAGTTGTTCTCTCTGATCTCCTTGACTCTCTCCTTGTCAAATGATATAAAAATAGATCATAACATGATTTTTTATACAAGTTAGGTTATAAGTTTTATTTTTCACTCTAAACTGTCTAGTCGGCTGCTAATTCTCATGATCAAAATATACAACTCAGCTGATGATGTGTTCTTAGATATATGATCCATAATGTCATATCAACATGTTCCCAAGATTGCATGAGCTCACTACATGATTTTTGAGGTAGGATAGGTTTTGATGTGTTGCATTTAATGCTCCCTTAAGGCCATGATCAGCTGATTAGGTCGATTATGTCTTGCTACCTTCAGGAAAAGATCCAGTAGCATCTACTGACTCTCCCTGAATTGATGTCTCACTAGTTTCTTTAATCTTCCATGTCTTACCATTTTTTCTATCTTCTACTTTATTAAAACAATTTTCAAAATCACTCTTCACATCTGCAATACTCATTCCATTATCACTTCCATTCTTCTAAGGTTTCATAGGAGGTGGTGTTCTTCTATTATCTACTCCATTATACCTGCAGAACTTCACTATATGTCTTGGATTATTTCATTTGTAACATAAAGGTGGTCTTATTTCTTGATTAGCTTGTAATTTATAGTACTTCACAATGTGTCCAATGTTGTTACATTTGTAGCATGTAGGTTTCATTATAGGTTCTCTTCCATTGTCTTGTCTATAACTAGATTTTCTGCATTCTGTCTTTTTGTACCCATATCCATTACAGTTAAAAAAGTAACTAGAAAAGGTTATAAAAGGGGCATTACCTCTGTAGTCTTTCTTCATGTGTCCAAATTTGTTGCAACCAAAGCATTTGCCTCTAAAAGGTCTAATCTTCTCTTTAGGTTCTTCAATAGATGGTTTCTCAACATTAATCTTCTCAACTGATTTCTCTTCCTGATTCTTTGAACATTCAACTTCATTGAAGCCAATACCAATCATGTCACCTATAGGTTTCTCCTTGTCTAGTTGTTCATCAATCAAATAACTGCTGGTGTGAAGTTCCTCAATATGTTTCTTTACTTTAGTAAGTTCACCTTTCACAATCTGATTGTATTTCTCCAATTCTAAGTATTTGTTCTTGTAGTTGTCAACTTCATCTTTCATTTGATTCAATGCATTGTTCAAGGTTTCTTCAGATTTATTCTTAGCATCCTCCTGTATTTTGTATTTCTTTAGCCATATTCTTGTTCTCAAGATTTAGAGTCTCAATCTCTTCTTTCAGTTGCTTCACCTGATCTGAATTGTCCTCATCTAAGTCTTCTTTTATCTAAACCACAAGATCTTCTCTCTGACTTCTGGAAAGTTCAAGTTGTTCTTTAAGTTTCTTTATGAATTTCTCAGCTCTTCAGATGTTGAACTTCAATTCACCATCTTCTGCTTTAGCAAATTCAAGGTCTTTAAGTGCAGCTTCAAAGTTCTCATGTAAATTGTTCAAATCCATTCTGATCTCCCTCAAGTTGTTAGGCTTTCTCTCCAAGGGTCAAAATCTCTGATACCAATTGTTAGGATTGGATAATACTGAGAGAGGGGTTGAATCAGTATTATAATAGTTAATTAAATTCTTCAACCACTTGAACATCAACCATGCAATTGCAGTAAAGGAAAGAACATAAACAAATAACATAGAACTCATAACACCATGATTTGTTTATGAGGAAACCCTACCCAAGGGAAAACCCCGGTGGGGATGATACCCACAAGCATGTACTAAAGTATAATTTCCTTGTAAGGAGACCTAGCCCTATTAGGAGCTGAATATTACATAGTACATTTCCCAATTAGAGGAATAAAAACCCTGTTAATGGTTCACAACACCCTTCATTTGTGATGCATATTATGAAGTGAACAATCGATCTTATCTTCAAAACAATCGATCTTAAACCTAGATGTGTTGCCATAAATGACAACCAAAAATTGAATCACATTACCCAAATTGATCACTTGCCAATAAGAACTACTGGAAAAATTCACTTTGAGATACTTTATGGCCTTCATCCAAGAGGAATCTATGAGCTCAGATATCTGAAGGATGGAGCCAAGGGGAGTGGCTATGCTGATGATTTTGCACATTCTATGCAAGAAGTTCATGAGAATGTTAGGAAGACACTCATTGACAATACAGAGAAGATCAAGACTAAAGTGGATGAGAGAAGAAGAGATGTCCAATTCAAAGTGGGAGATATATTAATGGCTCACCTCAACAAGGCAAGACTTAAAAAAGAAACACCACATAAAATTCAAATGAGAAGAATTGGCCCATGTGTTATACTAGCCAAATATGGAGCCAATGCTTACAATGTAGAACTTCTAGAGGATATGGGTTTATCACCAGTGTTTAATGTTGTAGACCTGGTTCTATACAAAGGCCCAATGCTAGATGTAGATCAGAGTTTGACTGAGGTTATATAGGAGGTGGAAGAACTACATTTGTCATCTGCACCAATCAAGAAAGCAAAGAAAATTATGGATTCTAGAGCCTACAAGAAGACCAGAAAGGAGTATCAAGAACACTTAGTAAAGTGGAAAGGACAACTAGATGTAGATGCAGTTTGGATCAAGGAGACTAAGTTAAAAAATTTAGGCATTGATCTCAACTTACTCAATCCAAGGGTGGATTGAAATCTCTTTATTAGGGGAGGATGGTGCAGGAGAACCTAGGCTATGCTCAAGGCCCTAGTCAATTTTGGCTTGTAACTGACCCTATACAAGTCAGTTTGTATTTTCTTAAGACCTTAGAAGGTCTTTTTGTTGTGTGTGACTAGATGGATTAGTGGTTAGTGCTAATTCCGTCTTATTCTTTGTTATTTTCTTTTAGTTGTTTAGTCCTTAGTTTGGTCTAATATGGGGAAATGAGGTCTAAATGTGTCCAAGACCTAAGTATGGGTAGAAATATGCTTAAGGAGACATAAATTATGTTATTTCATCAAACTAAATGGGTTAGAGGCCCTAAAATGTAGTTTGCATCATAAATGAAAAAGATGCTAAAAGTTATCATGACAACATTTGCAAGTTTTTGCAAATGTTGCATGCAACTCAAAAACATTGGATTCCCTGCATTCTAGGAGTGGAAAATGAATGCTAGTGGCCTAAAATAGTGGAGGAGGCATATTTTGACACTCTATGGCTTGTTTCCTGAGGTAGAGTTGATGTATGCATGTTTTTGAAAAGAAATAGAGCAAGTTTTGTGAAAATAGAGTACAATCAACTTCTTTGAGAGTTATTTGTGTTTTAATGGATTGAAATAACTGATCTAAGTGTGGATTCATGTAGTAGAGACATTTAAGACTTTTTCATTTAGAGTTCAAATAGTGTAGAGTTTATTTGATAGGTGTAGGAAATTGTGTAAGAACTAGGTAGTTTGCTGGTCCAGTTTAGGGAGATTTTAGTTTTATGGCTCCCCCATGAAATTCAACTGTAGAAAATTCAAAAGGTTGAATGAATGTGTTAGGGGAGCCTTTATAAAGTGTACATATGAAGGTAAGAGGTCATAGGAGTAAATTTTATAATTTTTAAGCCATTCCCTAGGCGAGCTAGGATGGTCTGGTTAGGTGTATGGAAAGTGAAAATAAGAATGCAGAGACAAGGGTGTACATGGGAGTCATAAACCATGTGTGGTCTGAGTGTCTTGAGGGTCTCATAGATCCCTAGTAATGAGTTGATAACCCACCCAATCCATTTGGATTTATTTTTCCATAAAAATAATAAAAGTGCTTGTGAGGAGCCAAAGTAGGCCTAATAGCCCTACATTTCAGGACAGAGGTGTACGGAGGACTTGGAGACCCTAGACCTTAAAAATATTTTAGGTTTCCCAAAAGAGTATCTAGATCCTTGATTGGTTTTAGGGTTTGTGTGGAACTTTTAAGAGTAAATCTTGAAAAACCATCTGAATAGGGATAATTGGTCTTTTAGGCCTAATAGGGTCATTTGCAACTTTGGAACTTGACTAAATAGGGAGTGAAGACCTATAGAATTTGGAATGTATAGATGTAGAATGAACATACAAAGAGTGTACAAGGCCCTTGTAGCATGTGTGGATTTGGTATGAAGGATTTGGGATTAGAATTCTTCAAATCCATTGAAAATAATTGAGACAAAACTAATGGTGGATGTCCTTCAAGGTGAAACACAATAGTTGTAACTCTTAGAGAAGAGTTGGAAGTAGTCTTAGGCTCAGTGTCTTGAGGCTAGTGTGGTCCTAAAGAGAAGTTGGGATCCTAAGTGGACTAGGGAAAGCTAGGTATTTTCTAGAGCATTGTGTGAGCACACCTTAGGGTTACTTCTATCACTTAGAAATTCTAAATTTGTGAATAATCATCAATTTTTTCTTGATCATAATTATTATTTTCTTGATCTCCCAAACCTATGATTTCCCCTTGATGATAACATTTACTATTTGTATATAGAAAAAATGTACATTTTGAATGTGGGGGAATGTATATCTATCTATATACCTCAAGATAAGGGGCCAAAAAGAAATATAACTCCTAATAAATGCCCCTAGTTGGATCCAATTTAGATTAACACAACCTAAGTGATATAGGGGTATCAATGAAAAAAAAGAATCTAACCAAGTGCTAAGAAAGAAGATGTTATTTCCTATGTGTGAATATAAAAATAATGTTGAAACTAATGAAATAGACTAGATAGAAATGTAAATAATCAAATTAACTATTGAAATACACCAAATAACCTTTAAATTCTTGAAATGTATGTGTTCAAACTCAGATCTACAATTCTTCTCCTGAAACAACTCAGAAACCCAAATAGGACCAAATATGGAATGAGAAACCTGAGATCTTCAAAACCCAAAAATATTTCTATCTCAAGACTATGTTGACATGTAGGGTAGATGGTTACATGTGAAAAATCCACTTAGGACTAGGCCAAATTAAGAATCCACCTGCTCTACAAGATTTCCCAAAATTTGGATCTGTGACAGTAACCTGTTTCCGACGGCTCCAAAATAAATCTGCAAGTTTGTATACCTAAATTTGCAAGGGAAAAATGTTTTTTTTGGGGGGGAGGGGATTTCCTTGGTCAAGCCCCAGTTTAGGAATTAACCTTGAATGTAAATTTATGTAAAAGAAAATAAAATTTACAAATTCACCTTACTTTGTAGAAACCCTCATGGAGGATCTGGATCTGTAATCCATAAGGATGTAGAAGTGCTCAATGTTGTTGAATCTTGTAGGAATGTAGGATATCTCATAAAATTTAATAGATAAATCATACCAAGTCATGGATCTATGGATGTAGATGTACTCATATACTCAAAATCAATATGCAAATGCAAGTGAAGAATGAATGAACAAACCCTTCCTTAATAACCAACACCGCTATCTTCAAAGAACGAAGCTAGAACTTGAAAGGAACATGAATTAACATGGAATGATGATGAAAAATCCTCCAATGAACTCCTTAAAATCTCCTTGAAAGCTCCTTGAATTAAAAATATCTTGAAATCTTGAATTCTTCAATGGTTGCAAAAAGTGTTAGAATAACTGAGAGGGGGGGGTGAACCAGTGGCCTCAAAAATTAATCCTTAAATCAACCCAAAAAAATTATTACCACATTTATAAGCCTCTATTTATCTTCACTCCTAAAATATGATTTCCTTGAAATATTAATAACAAATAACTACTACTCATATTACTCTTTCAAACCTTATTCTTACTTTTACCGATTAGTAGTCTTTCTATTTACCAAAATACAATAAATAACTAGTGTATACTGATCAATCCAGATTTACTTATGTGAAATGAAAAACAATAAATTAATGACTCATAAACACATTAAAACATGGATTTTTAATGTGGAAACCCTGTTAAGGGAAAAACCACTGGGACCGGTAACCCAAATTTTCACTCTTCTAAAGTGAGCTCAGTGAAGAGCCAACCCTGTTAATGGTTACAAACACACTGTTAGGTGTGACCTTGTTAGATGATTTAAATGAATAGTTTGTCACTTAGTATATGGAATCTAATGCTACCATCCTTTATCAAACACTCACTTGGCCTGTGAATAGGTATCGGGCATATCCAGTGCTACTTTGTATGATAGAACTTTTTGATACTCCTTGGGATGTATCTCAATTAGAAAAGACTTTTAAGTCCTGCTCGATTAAGAGACTTGATGCTTCAATGGTTAAATTGAAAATAAATCTATCTATTCACATATACAACTATAATTGCATATTTTTAGATCTATTGTAAGTGCATTACCTTTCTGATCAATGTTATCAATTCAATACCTTTGCGCCACACTATTCTGCTATGTGATGTTCTATCATTGTTCGCCAGTGTCAGTAGAAATTATCTCTTTCCTCAACTTGATTGATCAGGCCTGAATGAATTGTTGGAATTACTAGAATGATGTACTAAGATGGGATGGGTGAATCAGTACCTCTAAAACTTTTATGTGATTATCCCATTAACCTTTGTGCCATCAGATTTATATATTCACCTATCTATCTATTTATCTTTCTTTATGTATGTGAAATCATAAAATAAATTCTTTACATGTGTAAATATTCAAGAAACACACATGAAAATAAATAACACATAACACAAGATATGATATCGCAGAAAAATCTTGTTAGGAAGTAAAAACTGTGGTGGGGATGTCACCCACAAAACTTCACTATCTGCAGATAAGAAGGGAGCCAGTTAAAGCTTACAATTTGATCACTTCTGATGATTTACCATGTTAATATTATTAGAGTGGAGAACTATTAGGATCTACTTCATTTGAAGATTTAGCAACACCGTTAAGTGTGCACTCTGTTAAGAGATTTGTCAAGAACTATTAAGTCCACCTTCTACTAAAGGATTTTTGATGTGATGCACTTGTTAGAATGCAACTACATTATAAATGTTGATCTGATAGTATATGCAATCTCTAATTGCTGATAACATATCCTATAAAGATTACAATGTATATGTAATCACCTTGAGTGATTTAATGATACCTTGTCTCTACTCATCGGTAGCCTTATCTGTGTTCTTGAGAACTGATATGATCTATTTCTAAACTTTGCACGAATTCACTTCTAGTTCTTAGATGCTCTTCATGGAAACAATTATATTCCAACTCTTATTATATTATAATGTTTGAACATCTATATATACTAGTTTCTAGGTCCATTCTTGATTCACACTATTCAGGTTAACTCTAGATCCAAGGTATACAACTTGACCTTGATCTTTAGTTAGTTATGTTTTAGATCTGTTAGGATGCTTTAAAACAATTAAAATATACTTTCTTGACCCTCAAGTAATGATTTAAAACAAATTAAAACTCTATAAATATAATTAAAATGTTTTATCTAACGTGGAAAGTCAGATCCACTATTTGCGGTTTTTGTAACTGACTGTCGGTTCTGATAGTCGGGCTGTCAGGTTTATTTCATTGTTTTCTCTATCAAGCTTCTGCTCCATCAGTTCCCCTATATTTAAATTTTCATCGATTTCCTTTCCTTTTCTACTCTGTCGGTGATGTTCACAATATTGTACCATCGGTGATGTTCTTTTGTTATGTCATCAGTTTAGTAATTTTAGATCTGTGGCTATGTTCTAAAAAATTTGTTTCGTCGGTGATGTCCTTTATTCTTTTTTGTAGGTTCAACACTTGTCAGTGTTTTTTGAGAAATTCTATACTTAGCATTTTCATGACAAGCATTTTCATCTTGTTGATTATGCAGTGTGCTGTCTATCGGGTATGCCTATACTGATGACCTTTATCATGTTTTTCACTTAAGTATATTGATGGAAAAACTTAATGTCATCAATCTCCCCCTTTGAAATTAGTATCAAAAATTGATATGTGAAACATACCTAATGTATTAGTATGTACACCTGTGTATACTTCATCCTTAGTTATTCCATGACTCCCCCTATGCATATGTTGTAAAGTGTAAGTATATGTACATATAATTGCCTTCCCTTTTTTTTGTTTTCTTTTTCTAATATAGATATATTGTACATATTTATCTTTACATATCTATTCCTACTGTACATACAACATACATATCCTTTTCCTCCTTTATTTGATAATAAAGGCAAAGTTACTTACAACTTGTCAAAAATGTGGGAGCGTGAGGCTTTGATTTCCTCCATCATCTTCTCCCATTTCTCCTTCAAATTTTTGAGAGCCATGTGCTCAAGTGATATCCTTACATGCATATCATAGATGCTGTCTACCACAGACATCTCTGGGGTCGAGATCAAATTTTGTGCATCTGTAATGTGTTGTTGCAAAGTAGTGAGGTTTGGAAATATGTGAGATTGTAGCTCGATAACCTCATTCCTAAATTGTTTCTTTGCATCCCATATTTATTTTCTTGACATGTTTACCTCTGTGATCTTGTCATGATGCAACTTTATTTCATTTGCGTCAGAGATTAAACTATGTGCACTTGCTGTCAGATTTGAATCTAATTTGGACAACTTTCCACCATTCTCTTTTGTGAAATTGTCAAGTCTGCACATTTGTTGAACTAAGGTAATAGCTTCTGCAATCATAGGTTATAATTGACTTGTCAATTCAAAGAGCTTTACCTTGTTTTCTTCCACTTCTTGGCATATCTTTTCAACTAGTTTGTGTTTATACTTCTCCTCTACCCTTTCTTCCATTTCCTTCTCTGCATCTACACTTTGAGTGGTGATGGTGTCGGTAAGAAATGAAATTTGTTCCATGACTGATATTTCATTTTCAACTTATACCTCAGGAACAAGTTGATGTAGTATATCCCTAGCTTTGTCTAGTGCTTGGGCTTCCCTATGTGCTTTTCTCATTTTCTCCTGTAGGGCTTTTCTTTGACATATCACTCCAAACCTTTGAAGTGATTCAACATCCAAAGTGGATACATCCCACTTGGGTATTTCGATCACCTCATCAAGTGTTACAACCAAGATATATTTCTTTATCACTTTCTTCTTCTTCTTCTTTTGTTGGGAGACAGGCTGGTGAACTACCAATTGTAGATCTTGAGATTGGATTGATTTGGTAGGTGAAAGTTGAGAAGATGAAACTTCTTGTTGCTTCTATTTAGAATCCACCTGTTGGTTGTGTGAAGACATCTCTTCAGTGGCCTTCTGTGTATCAATAGATTTTTCTTCCTTTTCCTTCATGCTATCATCTTTCTTAACTTCTTCACTCTTTTATTTTTCTTCATCCTTTCTCAAATTTTCATCTTTGTGAGTATGCTCTCCTTTGTCATTTTTAATAGACAACTTTTGCTAAGTGTCGGTTGCATCCTTCACCTTTGTGTCTATATCCTTTTGTGTGTCTGATGCATCTTTAATTTCATCTTTACCCATGTCCTCGGGTATGTTATCATCTTTCTTAGATGACTTCTCTTGACTAGATTTAATATCAATAGCTTCTATCAATATTTGTATGTTGGTTGGATTTTTTACCTCTACAATGTCTGTAAGTGTGTCCTGTCCATCGGTATCACCTTGTGCAACAATGACATCTTCATCTTTTTGCACCTCTTCTGCAGGGTCTTTTCTTGTAATGTCATTAATGATATTATGCAACCATGTTTCATCATTGACATCCTCATTTATGTTACCTTTTATTGTCAATTCTTCTTTGGTAACCTTTGCTTCATTATCCAAGTCAATATTTAGTTGGGCTTGGTGGAATTTTTCTATCTTCACTTTGTGATTTGTCAAGAGTAGAGTTAGGCCATACCTCATTTGCATCTTCAGTATTCTTGTGGCCTGTTGTATCACTCTCTTCTCTATCCAATTCAACTAATGAATCACTCTATGTATCTTTAATGATGATGTGTTCTTTCTTTGGGCTAGCTTCCTTAGTGGGATTTTTGAGTACTTTACACGACTTCTTAATGCTTTCCTGATCTAGCTCAATTAGCTTCCCTTGAAGGAATTTGTATGCTCTCATTTTGGGTGAGAACTCCTTTTCATATTTTTTCATCATTTCATCTATGTCTTCCTTCTTTGAATTAGAAGGCATAAGACTAACAAGTACTCTTTCTCTTATCTGCTTTGATGTATGAAGTGTAAATGTCCATCTTGCAGACAATCTGTCTATTAGTTCCTTGGGTACTTCATATTCCTTGAATTGAAGTGGAACATAATGGTGATTGCAAATTTTAGCTATTATAGCTTCTTGAATTTTATTTTGTTCCTCTGGATCAAGTTTCAACCATTTTCTAATATTAGGATCTAAAATAGATTGTAATTCTGAAATATTTTTACATATTTCATCCATGGTATTTGGGATCAAGGGTTCTTTCCCCTTTTTTACTTCTAGGTCAGATTCATCCATAGCTGAGTCATCTAGATCTTCTTTTGTTCTAACCAACTTCCTCCTTTTGGTTTGTTTCCCCTTTGGTGAGACTGGTTTCCTTTTGTAGGTTCTCACTTTCCCTTTCTTCAACGGTGAAGGAGTTTCTTCCTTTACTGTTTGGCTTCTTGTTCTTGAAGCTACTATTGTCCTTGGTTTCTTAGGTGGAGGAGGAGGTGGTGAATCTGACTGTGTAGCCTCTAAATCACTCTTTTCTTTATTTTCACTGATGGGTGACTGGCCCTCGGTTTCTTCCTCCTTTCCTTTTGTTTCCTCTTCACCTTCTTCAGTAACTACAAATTTCTTCGTTAAATCCTTTACCATTTTGTTCTTCTTGTTTATAATTTTCTTGACAACAAGATCTAACTTGATTTTTGGTTTGGATTCCTCATACGTGCCAAATCTTGGTTGCTTGCTGTCCAATGGTTCATTCAATAGTGCCTTGATGCATTTAGTAGCTTGTCATGTTTGGATTTCATAATCCAGTGGTGATTGCCAAGATTTTCTAGGTACTACTAGTTTGATATACGTAAAATCAGTATCTACCATAAAACATATATCATCCTTGTGTTCTTCTATCAAACTCTCTGGTATCCTAGTTCTTTCTTGCATCTTTTCCTTAAATCCTTTGAAATATTCATTCATTAAGTCATCAAAATTTGTACCTAATGCTTCTATGTGCTCACATATTTGTATGGTGACTAGTTTGCTTATGTCCCATACTACTTTGCCTATTGAAGGAAATTACTCTTCAAAGTAAAAGAATATGGACATAATAAGAGAACCAAACTTACAAGTGTTTGTCCTTGATGACCTTATAGTGTTCATGTTCTCCTCAAGTTGATTTAATAGTATTTCTAAAAGATCCATCTTCTTTCCTTGTTTGATGATCTTGTAGGATGTGCTTATAGCAATGCTTTCTATGCTATTCATTCTACTGGCATGAAATATTTCATATCCTACCACACATGAATCAAAATTGAGTTCCTTGTCGGTGATGGTGTTAACCTTGAGACCTTTGTTATCTGATTTTTCACCTGTTAACTTTTCTACTTCCTTTATGGATGGGTGCTTGTGAGCTTTTGGCTTTTTGATTGTGGGATATCTAGTAACCGCATGAATAACATCTTTCATTAATCATTTAGGTTCATCAAGCCATAATTTCTAGTTATGCAATCTACTAAGAACTATCTATATCCATTCAGTCTTTAAAACCCTAGAAAAGTGTAATGCATTTGTCAGACCTTTCACGTACAGATGCTTGTGCTCTTCTTTCAGGTTTCCAGTGTCATCACATACTTCCTTATAGGAATTATCTAGGTCTAGATTTCCTATTTATGAGATCTTGCAATGTATGTAGGACCTTACGTCCTCTACCAACACAACCCTAGGTGGGATTCTGGAGAATGCTCCAGAATCATCAGGTTGTGATGCAATTTTCGGGTGTAACTTGTATTTAGGTTCAACATAAGTACTATTGCTAATAAGATTAATAATTTTCTTCTTATCCTCTTTCAATTTTTCTATTCTTGAAGTAGATGCCATCATATTTTGAAATTTAGGGCTTTCCGTAATTTAAACACAATGTGGTCAGTGATCATTGGTACTTACTGAATCTCTGTGATCGCTCGTGAATCTATTGAGTCATGTTTGAATCTTGTTGAGGTCATACTTCAATCTTCTCTTCAATCACTCTGCTTAGCTTTGCTTCATTGTTCAAACATCATGGGTGCAAAATGAGTTCTTTCATTGTGCTTTTATCACCTTTTTGTGCCCTAAGTTGTCATTGATGCCCAACAACTTGTTGGTGTACAAAGACTGAGTTTGTCAGTTGCGGCATAATTAGCATCTTTGGTGTAGGTGCAAAGTTTCAGGGTAGCTAGCAGCTTTGGTGATTTCATCGATGATTTTCGATAAGATGGCGATGATAACCTCTATCGGCCCAAAGATCACCGATGTCTATCAGTTACACTTAGCGACTTGGCTTTTGTGTAATGCCCAATACATTTCGGTAAGTAGTGTCAACTTTACTATGTGTTCACCGATGCTTATTGGTACCCATTTACCAATGGAATTTTTTTTCAGTAATATTGCAAGTAACAATATAGTGCATCTTCAATAATGATAATTTTTTCAATATGATCAATGTGTAATGGAATCGATGCATAATATAACTTGTCATAATGCAGTTCCATACTTACTTGTGCAACTTAGTTGAGAATAGTGATGCCACTAGATCCATTGGATGGGGTGTCATCATTTGCATTACTTGTTCCAAAACCTTCAGTGTTTGTAGCTTTTCTCCACATCTTGTTTCTCATCTTCTTGATATCATCAATGGTGTTTCCATTGGGATAAGTGTTTGTTTCTGTCAGTTGGTCTTTGCAATCTTTTACCACATGTCCAACCTTATGACAATGTAAACATGCCATACCTAGATTGGTCCATCCTCTTGTTCTTCTAGTCCATTTTCTCATACATTTGGCAGAGATATGACCATGCCTTCTACATGTTGTGTATTTTACCCATGTGTTATAGTCCCAAACATATGAGTTACCGATTCTTGTCATTTTATAGCCATTATCAGGTTCTTTTGTGTCCATGTTTTCTTGTTCTTTTTCCAGCACTCCTGATGTGTATGTCCATTCATTTTGCAGGTAGGACAGTACTAGTACATGTAGGTTTCCTTCTTTGGATTTTTCACCTTGGATCTGCATTCATGTGCCTTGTGTCCTTTCTTGTGACATTTATAACAATTACCAATAAAAGTAGATTGTGATTGAGGAATACCTTTCATTTTGTTTCTACAAATGTTTGAGGTGTGGCCTGGTTCTCCACAGTGATTGCATGACAACTTCTTTGTTCTTGGAGTTATAAAAGCATTCCTTTGATTTGATTGATTAGATGATTCTCCATTATCGGTGTACCCTAGTCCTATATAGTTGTTGACTCTTCTTTGTTTGTCAAGAAAATCATCCATTCTTTTATTGCTATCTTCAGCTTTCTTGATTAATTTATTGTGTTGATTCTGAATTCTGACTTCATGCTTTATATTTTTATTCTCTTCTCTTAGCTCACTGATGATTTGTATTCTTTCAATGAGTTTAGTATTTAATCTATTTTCCTCTTGACTCATAAGAATAATCTAACTGGTAATCTCATGGTGATGATCAGTAAGTCTTTGAATCTCTTATTCTTTTTCTTGTAGCTTTTCTGTGATCTTCCTCCTATCATCAATAGCCAATGTTCTCTTTGATTAAGCTTTTCTTGAATCATGCATGACATCAATAATTTTTACCATCTAAGTCTTTTGACCAATTCATAGAATTTTGATTTGTTCTATCAGATGTAGATTAACCTCTTGTAGACTTGTGATCTCTTCTACTGATGTGTCTGTTTCCTTGCTTGTTGTTGATTCAGCTGAGTTGAAGTAATCTAGGATCTCCTCTTCTTGATAATATTTTTCACTAATCCTAGATGCCATAATATTTCTTTCATCAAGAAACTTCCTCATGCTCACTCTCGTCTCTTTGTACTGCTCATTCTCAATAGTCTTGTCTAGTCTGTACTTTTCCATTATCTTGATCTTTTCTCTTAAGTCTTTAAGCTTTTCAAGAAAGAAACTTAGCTCTGATACCAATTGTTGGAATTACTGGAATGATGTACTGAGAGGGGAGGGGTGAATCAGTATCTCTAAAACTTTTATGTGATTAGCCCATTAACCTTTGTGTCATTAGATTTGTATATTCACTTATCTATCTGCTCATCTTTCTTTATGTATGTGAAATCATAACATAATTTCTTTACATGTGTAAACATTAAAGAAACATACATGAAAATAAATAACACATAACACAATATATGATATTGTAGAAAACTCCTGTTAGGAAGTAAAAACCATGGTGGGGATGTAACCCACAAAACTTCACTCTCTGCAGATAAGAAGGGAGCTGGTTAAGGCTTAAAATTTGATCACTTCTGACGATCTACCCTGTTAAGAGTATTAGAGTGGAGACCTGTTAGGATCTACTTCATTTGAAGCTTTAGAAACACCATTAAGTGTGCACTCTGTTAAGAGATTTGTCAAGAATTGTTAAGTCCACCTTCTACTAAAGGATTTCTGATGTGATGCACTTGTTAGAATACAAAAACATTATAAATGTTGATCTGATAGTATATGCAATCTCTAATTTTTTATTATAGATCCTATAAAGCTTACAATGTATATGTATTCACCTTGAGTGATTGAATGATACCTTGTTTTTGCTCATCGGTAGCCTTATCTGTGTTCTTGAGAATTGATATGATCTGTTTCTAAACTTTGCATGAATTCACCTCTGCTACTTAGATTCTCTTTGTGGCTACAATTATATTCCAAATCTTATTCTATTACAATGTTTGAACATCTATATATACTAGTTTCTAGGTCCATTCTTGATTCACGCTTTTCACATTAACTCTAGATCCAAGGTATACAACTTGACCTTGATCTTTAGTTAGTTATGTTTTAGATCCGTTAGGATGCTTTAAAACAATTAAAATATGCTTTGAGAGCCTCAAGTAATGATTTAAAATAAATTAAAACTCTATAAATAGAATTAAATTTTTTTATCTAACGTGGAAAGTCAGATCCACTATTTGCGGGTTCTGTAACTAACTGTCGGTTCTGATAGTCAGGCTGCTCTATCAGTCTGTCAGGTTTCTTTCATTCTTTTCTCTGTTAGGCTTCTACTCCATCGGTGTCCCTATATTGAACTGTTCATTGGGTTCCTTGCCTTTTCTACTCTGTCGATGATGTTCATAATACTGTACCGTCGGTGATGTTCTTTTCCTATATCATCGGTTTATTAATTTTGGATATGTCGGTGACGTTTTGAAAAATTTGTTTTACTGGTGATGTCCTTTATGCTTTGTCATCGGTTCAACACTTGTCAGTGTTTGTCAAGAAATTCTATACTTAGCATTTTTATGACAAGCATTGTCATCTCATCGGTTAGGCAGTGTGCTTTCTGTCGGGTATGCCTATACCGATGACCTTTATCATGTTTTTCACTTAAGTATACTAATGGAAAAACTTAATGTCATCATGAAGACTTTCTTCTCCTTTAGAATATCTTTAGCATCTATTCTTTTGTCACTCCCCTTCTTCATATTGAATTAGCTTGTCTCTTATATAGACACAAATTCACTGTTTCTTGGCTTTCTTGATCTTGGCATGATCCACAATTCTCGCCAATTAGATTTAAAGAAAAGCTCCTATTTTATCTTGTAGAGATCTTCTTTCCAACTAGACTAAAAAAATTTAAATTCTTTACTTATCTATGGTTTTATCTTTTCGATTAAAACAATGATAAGTACCAGTTAAGTCTACATTTATCTCTTGAAAGCTAAGCCTTTTGTCATTTCTGAACTCTTTTTTTTGTCAGTCGATACTTCAGTTAGTCGCCAGTGTCAACTGACTGTTCCATAGGTGAGACTTCAGTTGTCTTTGAGATCTCCATCCTATTGTCTATCCATTGGGAAACACTGTAAATCTGTCTGTCGGGTTACACTACCTTTTTCTTTTTGGGTAACACTGTGACTTTTCTCTCGTTGGTTTACTCTATTTGTTGGTGTGCACCCTGTTGGTGTATACAGTCACTTTGTGAATACTTAACTTTGATGCATTACTAATAGCATAGCCTTTGATTAATTGGTTCGTTAAAGTATTTAGCAATATGTACATGAGCATACAGATTATATCAATTTGACATCAAAGACAATACAATACATTAATTGATTTAATGTCTTGCATTAACTTTTTGTGTCTTGGTGATCATCAACTTAACATCTTTAAACATTCAATCAGTTATAGTTCATCAATCTCTCCCTTTGGAATTGATGGAAATACACTACATTATCACACTATATTATTACTAATACAATATGAAATATAATAGTTGAATTTCATCAAACTACCAATCTTATGTACTATAACCGATACAAATATCTAGTCCTTGATAAGCTCACATAGCTTAGATTTGATTCGTGCAACTCTCTTTTTGTTTGCAATCCCTTCACTGCATAGATGTATAATATTTCTTCTTATAATGTGGTGTGTTCTCTCCTTGTGTACAAATCTCTCCCTTTGAATTTTCTTTTCTTTTGATGTCTCTCTTTTTTCTCTTGTCAGCAATCTCTCCCTTTGTATGTTGATAGAAGTAAACTTCAATGGTGTGCTTGCACAATACCACAAGATAGGAATTCTCTTGTCTGAGTCTAATTAGGATCCTAATCTTCTCTATAGGACCACTCTATCCTCTAGGAACTGAGCCTAAGACTCTCCCTAACTCTTTTCTAAGATTTCAACTATTGTGCTTCACCTTGAAGGACTTCCACCATCAGTTTTGTCTCACCATGCTCCACATTGGTTCCAAGGCTTTCAATGCCAAATCCTTGAAATAATCACCACACAAGTTACAAGGGTCTTTTATATGCTCTAAATGTTCAATCCACTTCCACTCAATCCAAATTTAATAGGTCTTTCACCCCAAGACAATCGAGTTTCAAATTCACACCCAAACTCCCTATTAGGCCTAAAACACCTATTAGCCCTATTCAGTGAGTTTTTCAAGATTTTTTCTGAAAACTTGCACACAACCACAAAAAATAATCAGGGATATAGATACCCTTTTGGGAGACCTAAAGGATTTTTAATATCTAAAATTCCCAAGTTGTCCGTACATCACTATCCTAGAAAGTAGGGCTTTTAGGCCTATTTTGGTTCTCTGCAAACAACATACCAATTTATCTCCAAAACTCTATCCAAATGGATTGGATAAGCTATGAAATAAACACTAGGGACCTATGGGACTCTAACAACACTGACTCTACTCTTGGTTTAGTTATCCATCTCATACCCTTGTCTCTGCAAATAGTTTTATCCTCACCATACCTCTAACCGGACTGTCCTAGCTCACCCAGGGCATGGTCTTAAAAATAGATAAACACCTTTCCTAACCTCCTACTTCTATATACACTATGTACAATTTTCATTCAACCTTTTATGTTCTCCATGGTTGAATTTCATGGGGTAGCCATGAAAGAAAAAATCACCCTGAATCACACCAGCAGACTACCTAGTTTAGAATTATTTTTCTACGGAGAAAAAACTAACTCAAAAATAATAACACCCTAAAAGAAGAGTTCATAAAACACACCCCTCTACATGAATCAATAGTTGGATCCTATGATTCAATCCATAAGAAAGCTTTATAACACCAAATGCTCAAAAAATACACTAACTCAGAACTACAGTCACTTTTTCTATTCAAAAACTTTCTTACAAAAAATCTCTCCTTGGGATTTGAGCCTCAAAGTGTCTTAGATGCCTTTCTCCACCATTCTAGGCCATTTGAAATCAATTCCCACTCCTACATTTTTGGGGATCCTAAGTTGTCGAGTTGCATGCAACATTTGCAATTTCTTGCAAATGTTGTCATGACAACTTTTGGCATCTTTTTGCATTTATTATGCCAACTAGAATATAGGGCCTCTATGCTATGTAGTTAGATGAACTAACCATATTTAATGAACTCAAGGAATCGTTTACATCCTTCATGGGTCTAGAACAAATTTTGAACCCAAATCCCAACCTTAGACCAACTAGGCCTAAACTAACAAAAACAACTAACAATGACTAATTGGTGACCTTGGTAGTAACACCAACTCACCTAGTCCACATGAACTACTAAAGCCTCAAAGAAAATACACATCTCTTACTTGGCTAAGGTCAGATACAAGCCAAAAAATTCTAAGGCTTGAGGATTGCTTAGGTGCTCCTGCACCATATCTACTCTCCCTTTCTGGTTACATCTCTCCCTTTGGATAATGTGATAATGGATATAATCTCTCCCTTTGAAAACAATGCCAAACAAATATTTGATAGTAATGCCAAACAATCCTTTCTATTTATAATATAATCCTTGAATTTCCCAATCCATCAACAATGTAACAACTCTGGTGTTCAGAGTAGATAAGTACCTTGTTGTGTACAGATGTATCTTTGAAGTCCATCTCTTTTCTTGCATCAACATGAATGATATTCTGATAAAATTTAGGCTAATGCAGACTTCTAGTCATCTTACTGACCAGTAGACAAGGGTCTGACCCCTAGTCTCTTTCTCAAGTACTCAAATGTATCATTGGGCAGTGGCTTGGTGAAGATATCAACTAATTATTATTTTGATTGCACATACTCAAGTATCACCTCCTTTTCTTGATCTTGTTCTCTCAAATAATGATACTTGATAGCAATATGCTTTGTGTTAGCATGTATGACTGGATTCTTGGAAATGTTAATTGCACTGGTATTATCATAATAGATAATTATTAGTTCAAGAATCTTCATATGCATACCTTCCAATAACTTTTTGATCCATGCAATATTTGAGAAGTTTGCAGCAGCAGCAACATACTCTGCTTCCACAGTAGACTGAGAGATGCATCCTTGCTTCTTGTTGATCCATGTGACAAGTCTGTCACCTATAAAGAATTCTCCTCCAATTGTGCTCTTTTGGTCATCAATGTTTCTAGCCCAATCACTGTCGGTAAAGACCTTAAGTTCAAATTTTCCTTCTCTTCTATACCATAAGACATATTCCTAGGTATTCTTTAGATTTCTTAGGATTCTTTTCACATCAGTCATGTGTGATTCCCTGGGATTAGTAGAAAACCTTGCAACTTCCTACTGCATGTGCAATATCTGGTCTAGTATGTACAACATACATGATTTTTCCAATCATTAATCTGTACAAAGTCTAATTTACCTCAGGTGACTTGTCCTCCTTTTTTAGCTTACATCTAGTTTCCATCGATGCTCCGACTAGCTTGGAATCTTTCATCTTGAATATTTTCAGCACTTCCTTGATGTATTTGGATTGTTTATTGAAAATACCTTCATCTTGTTGCATGATCTATAGACAAAGAAAGAACTTGATCTCTCCAAACATAGAAATCTCAAATTCTTTGCTCATTTCATTTGCAAATGATTTTCATAGCATATCATTGCCTCCGAATATGATGTCATCAACAAATATTTAAGCAATCAAAATGTTAGCATCAGTATCTTCCTTCAAATAAAGATTACTATTTTCACTAGTTCTTACAAATCCAATACTTATGAGATATGAATGAAGTCTTTCATACCAAGATCTAGGTGCTTGTTTCAATCCATACAATGATTTGTGTAGTCTACATACCATGTTCCTCTTGTCTAGATCAACAAACCCTTCCAGTTGCTCAATGTATACCTCTTCCTCAAGTATTCCATTTAGGAATGCATACTTGACATCCATCTAGTAGACCTTGAATCCTTTAAATGAAGCATAATCAAGTAATACTCTCACTCCTTCTAGCCTATAAATGGCTGCAAAAGTTTCTCCATACTCAATCCCTTCTTCTTGTGCATACTAGTCTTGCTTTGTTTCTAGTGACTTCTCCATTCTCATTCAACTTATTTTTGAATTTCCATTTTATACCAATGACATTCTTGTCATCTGGTCTTGGTACAAGTGTCCATGTCTTTTTTTTCTCAATCTACTCAATTTCTTCATTCATATCACTAATCCATTCTTCATTATCAAGTGCAGCATTGATAGATTTTGGCTCAAAATCACAAATTAGACATCTTTTGTTTAGAGACTTACTTCTGGCTCTCATACCAGCCTTCTTGTCTCCAATGATCTAGTTCTACGGATGGTTCCTTCTGACATACTTGGAAAGTACATGTTCAAATCTTTGTCTATCCTTTTTATCATCATTTTGTCCTTCATTCTAATCTCCATCACTTGGTATATCATCTTGAGCAATATCTTGATTTTTAGTATTTGCAGCCTAATGCTCGGGTGCAATATTCTGATTCTCAGGAGCTATACATTGTTGGTTGGGTAGAGTGTCAGGTTCTTGATTGTAAACAAACCTGTTGTAGTTCTCTGGTTCTTTTGTGCTTTCCTTTTCATTCTTCTCTGCAAATTCATCTATCTTTATATTTGCACTTTCAAAATTTTTTTTAGAGGATTTATTGAAACATTTATAAGCCTTGCTCTTGGTGGAATACCCTAGAAAGATACCTTCATCACTTTTTGAGTCAATATTTCCATTTCTATCATCTTTTAAGATATAAAATTGACTACCAAAGATCTTGAAGTAACTTACATTGGGTGTGTAACCATAACATAACTCATATGGTGTCTTCTTGGTGTCTTTCTTCAATTATACTCTATTCAATGTGTAAACAATAGTACTGATAGCTTCCCTCCATAATATTTGGGTGATTCCTTTCTCTATCATTAGTGTCCTTATGCAATCAACAATGGATCTGTTCCTTCTTTCAACAATTCCATTTTTCTGTGGTGTTCTCGGTGCAGAGACCTATCTTTTGATTCCATGCTCATTGCAAAATTTAGTGAATTCATCTGAAATAAATTCCCATCCTCTATTTGATCTTAAGCATTTCAATTCCTTACCACTTTGTTTTTCTACCATTTATTTGTACCATTTAAACATCTTGAATGCTTCTGATTTATCTTTTAGAAATATAACTGTTATCATTCTAGAGTAAACATCAACAAAGAGAATGAAATATCTATCACCATAGTAACTCTTTGTCCTCATGGGACCACATAGATCAGTATGGACTAATTCTAGAATGGCATCAGATGTATGGATTTTTCTTTTGAAACTAGACTTTGTCATCTTACCTTTTTGAAAATTTTTGCACATGATATTATCAGGCTTAGTCATCATTGGTAAGCCTCTTACATTGCTCTTTTTTCTTATCTTTATCATGTTGTCAAAGTTTAAATGGCACAATATTTTATGCCACAACCATAAGTCTTCATTTCTAGCCATTAAGCAAGTGATGTCAGTATCCTTAAGATAGAATAAGTTACCTTTTGTCTACTCACCGATACCAATCAGCCTTCTTGATTCATTGAAGGTCTTTGCCTTCTTATTTTCAAATGCTACTCTGTGACTTGAATTATTCAGCTGAGAAACACTCAATATATTATAATTCAATCTTTTCACCTAATAAGCATTTTCACATTTTATCAGGTTATTCAACATTATAGTTCCTTTACCTTCAACTAGACAAGGTGTATCATTACCCATTCTTACTAAACCACCATTATAGTATTCAAAATTCTCAAACTTTTGTTTGTCACCGGTCATATGGTGAGTGCAACAACTATCTATCATCTAGACATCATTTTTACTAACTTTAGATATGAGTGCAATTTCTATATACCTTTCTTCATCTTCATTTGAATCATCTTTTATTGCCACAAACACCATCTCGATGTCTTCATCAGATTCAACGTTAGTATCTTCATCTTTGCATCTATCTAGGTAACTGGCCTTCTTTCCTTTGTCCTTGTAGTCTTAGGTATCTCTTCTTTTTGATTGTTGGTTGCTTTTGTAATCTCGGTTATCACCTCCGTCAAACTTTTTTTCAAATGATCTATCATTACTTTTATCATCTTTTCTCCTGTTAGGACATCTTGCAAAAAAGTGTCCAATCTCTTTAAAATTAAAACATACAAGTGGTAATTTACCTTTGCCTCTCTGCATTCTTCTAGCCATAAGTGCTTCAATTTCATCAAGATCTTCTTCTTCACTTTCACTTTCACTATCTTTTCTCATAGTGTGTTTATGAATTGATTTACTTATTCTCAAAGAAGATTTGAATGCAGACTCTATGTTTGGTAAGACACTATTATCAAAGTTATTCATCTCAAATGAAATCTATCTTCCAATCAAACTATCTAGAGTAACATTGTTATTTGCTACTGCTCTCATTTCTTGTATGGTAGATACTCTAATAGCTTAAGTAGGTAGTAAGATTCTTACAATTTTACTTACCACTGTCTCTTCTTCTAGTATACCTCCAACTCCTCGGATAGCATTGACTACCTCTTTGATTCATGTACTGTACTATGTGATTGTTTTACCTTATTTCATTCTCAGATCATCAAACTTTTCTCTAAGGCTTTCTTCCTTGGCTCTCAAAACATTTTTATCACCACCATGTACAAGTTTCAATTTATCCCACATCTTCTTTGAAGTTGTGCATGCTTTGACATCTTCAAATTCAACATTAGAGTGTGAGGAAGAAAGCTCTATTATCATGCAATTGTGCTCATTCTTCTCTCTCATTTGTTCAACTGTGAGTGCTCCTGTGGGAAACACATATTCAATATCTAAGTATTGAGTAACATCATTTCCAATACCTAATAAGTGGAGTTTTATTCTGCTTTGTCATGAAGAAAATTTTTCTTTGTTCAACTTGGGCACATCTTGTCTGTTCATCTTGTGATCTTTAGCTTAAGTTGTTAAAATCCTTTTCTAAGAATACAAGATCTGATACCAATTGTTAGAATAACTGACGAGGGGGGAGGTGAATCAGTGGCCTCAAAAATTAATCCTTAAATCAACCCAAAAAACTTATTGCCACATTTATAAGCCTCTAGTTATCTTTATTCCTACAAGATGATTGCCTTGAAATAATAATAAAAAATAACTACTGCTCAGATTACTCTTTCAAACCTTATTCTTACTTTTACCAATTAGCAGTCTTTCTATTTACCAAAATATATTAAATAACTAGTTTATACCGATCAATCCAGATTTACTTATGTGAAATTAAAAAAAATAAATTAATGACTCATAAACACATTAACACATGGATTTTTAATGTGGAACCCCTGTTAAGGGAAAAACCACTGGGACTGGTAACCCAAATTTTCACTCTTCTGAAGTGACCTTAGTGAAGAGCCAACCCTGTTAAAGGTTACAAACACACTGTTAGGTGTGACCTTGTTAGAGGATTTAAATTAATAGTTTATCACTTTGTATCTGGCATCTAATGCTACCATCCTTGATCAAACACTCACTTGGCCTGTCAATAGGTATCAGGCATATCCAATGCTACTTTGTATGATCAAAATTTTGATACTCCTTGGGATGTATCTAAATTACAAAAGACTTTTAAGTCCTACTTGATTAAGAGACTTGATGCTTAAATGGTTAAATTAAAACAGTAAATTAATATGGTCACATATACAACTAAAATTGAAGATTTTCAGATCTATTGTAAGTGCATTACCTTTCTGATCAATGTTATCAATTCAATACCTTTTCTCCACACTATTCTTCTCTATGATGATGTATCACTGTTCGTCGGTGTCTGCATAATTTAGCTCTTTCCTTAGCTTGATTGACCAAGTCTGAATGAATACTTTCTTCTCCTTCAGAATCTCTTCAACATCTATTCTCTTGCCACTCCCCTTCTTCATATTGAATTAGCTTGTCTCTTATATAGACACGATTTCACTGTTTCTTTTCTTTCTTGATCTTGGTGTGATCCACAATTCTTGCCAATTAGATTTAAGGAAAAACTCTTGTTTTATCTCATAGAGATCTTCTTGCCAACTGGACTAAATAACTTTAAATCCTTTACTTATCTATGTCTTTATTTTGTTGATTAAAACAATGATAAGTACCAGTTAAGTCTCTATTTACTTCTTGATAGCTAAGCCTTTTTGTCATTTCTAAACTCTTTCTTTTGTTGGTCAATACTTCAATTAGTCGTTGGTGACAACTGACTTTTCTGTCAATGAGACTTTCATTGTCTTCGGGATCTTTGTCCTTTTGTCTATCCATCGGGCAACACTGTAAATCTATCCATTGGGTTACACTATCCTTTTGCTCATCAGGTAACACTATGACTTTGCTCATCGGTAATGCTGTGATTTTTCTCATCGGGTAACACTGTGAATTTTCTCTCATTGGTTTACTTTGTCTGTTGGTGTGCACCCCATTGGTGTATATAGTCACTTTGTGAATACTTAACTTTTATGCATTACTGATAGCATAGTCTTTGATTCATTGGTTCTTTGAAGTATTTAGCAATATGTACATGACCATATAGATTATATCAAGTTGACATAAGTGAAAATACAATACATTAGTTGATTTAATGTGTTGCATTAACTTTATTTGTCTTGGTGATCATCAAATTAACATCTTCAAACATTCAATCAGTTATAGTTCATCAAAAAGATCTCCTTCAATGCTCCTAGGAAATTCTTATGAAATCCTTGAATGCTTGTAGAAAAAATGTAAAATCTCTTGAACGTGTTTTTTTTTCAAAATGAAGTTAGTAGGCCTCATTTTATACCAATTCAACAATCGAAATTTAAAAGGGCCCAATGCACAAGGTAGAAGAAGAAATTGAAAATTTGAGAAGGGCCCAGAATCCCAAGGTGCCTAGCCTCAGGGGGACACTAACCTTAGCCTAACCCCAAGGGTAAGGCCTCCTTTTTCCAAACCCTAAAGGGCTAGGCTGACCTTTTCCTACTCCTTGATGGGTTAGTCCATTGAGGGATGGTCTGGGATCTTCGGGATAGAGAAAAGAACAATGTGAAAGGGAAAAAAATAGGGACCCAATCTAGCATAAAAGTAAAGGTATATCCATAGGTCCATAAATACATTTAAATTAGGTCCAAAAAATCCTATTAAGGATGGATAAACATGTCTCAACATGGGTGCTTCCATTTTAAGATGATATATTTAACCCCCACTTTAGCAGGAGTATGAGCCTAACTCAAACTCTTGGTAAAGTAGATCAAAAAAATGTATAAGATAACCTCATTATGACTAAGGAGACAAGGAATACCTCAATCCCCCAACTAAATTGAGTATTTTTTAACTCCAAAATCATAACAAGAGAGATATCACTAAAAAAAAAAAGGAGTGTGATTAACTCGCCTAGTAAGATGTGTGTGTCTTACTGTGAACCACACCAAAAGGCAATGTTGTGAAAAAAAATGGCATTGAATAGTTTAGCAAGTTTGTACACATACTAGTCAACTCATCAAGGATTCACCCTCATGAAACTATATTTCCAAAAGAAAAGAACCACAGAAGGCGTTCCAGGCATAAGGGTGTGTATCCTCAAGGGATCTGAAAGAGATGTGACTACATGGATCAAGCCTTTTGGATTTTTTATTAATCCAAGAAGAGATCCAAATGAGAATCAAGCCTTTAGGATTTTTTAGTAATCCATAAAGGGATTCAAAGAAGCAAAAGTTGTCATAGCGCGTGTGTGAAAAATGTGACCAAAGTGTATGCCCCCACATTAAAGTAATTGCAAGAATCTCAATGGGAGAAATAACTTTAACAGAGCATACATACATCTACTAGAGATGTTTCCACTATGAAATGCCACCAAGAGAAGACATATCAAGGGAAATAGGCACAAAAGAAAAGAGAATGAAGGGATCTACTAAATTTTGGGTCAGTGTGATTATAAGATAATATATGAAATATTATGTCAAATGAAATGTCATCATTCCACAAAGGAAGTATAAATACAAAAAAATGGAGGAAAAACACGTAAGAGTTACGAAGAAGAGTATTTTTTGGGCTAGCATCACGGAGACCAAAAACATTTGGTGCTACCATGTCACAATATCCCAAGAAGACTACACAAAGGCATATTTACAAACAATAGAACATGTACAAAACAACATATAATGACATAGAAAAGAAGGAAGATACAAATAGAAGAATGATTACAGAATTTTGATTCCTTTATCACCTTGCATCAATGGAGAAACAAGGATCATTTAAAGAAACCTAAACAAAACATATAACAATAAGCATATGACAAGGGAAACACAACATGAAAGGAAAACACACAAAGACTACCATACAAGATAAGACAATCAAGTGCATCACCTACCCCCTGTCTTGGTTTGTATCATTTTGGGAAGGTGAGAAAATCGCAAGAGGAGAAAAATCCAACATAGTAGGAATAATTGCCAGTTCCAAACAAGGACCATGTTGCGGGTCACTGTGTTCAATACTAGGAGTGATTGATAAATATTTTGAAAGCATGTTAGTAAAATCATGTTCAAGATCAATAGTCTCATATTCATCAGGATCATTAGCATGCAAATTATTGTTAGAATCAATAATATCATCAAGGGTATTTTAATCATCAAGATTAATCACAATAAAATCCAAAATATAAATAAAATCATCATGTTTATTCATTTGAATTATGTTATGATTATTAACTTCCTCCATAGGCTTGAGCATGAGTTGGTCAAAGGAAGGTAACATGTTTTGGGAAGCATGCACATGTGTCATGTCTTTAGCTATACACTTCTTGTGATGGTCACGAACATGTCGGTTATGTTTGGTATAGGTAGAGATAGAAGGTGGAGTGGGATCAATCAACATTGGGTCCTTTTCTCCTATGAATGGGGAGCTAAAGGAACCACACTAGGTTGAAAGATAAGAATAGGAGGTTTCTCAATAGAAGTCGAAGAATCATCTAAAAAGAAGGAACTAGTGGAATATATAAAAGACCATGGATAGGATCAGTCTTGGGTAAACTCAATTCAACAATCTTTCTATGTTTAAAGGCTTGATAAGATTGAAAAAGGTATCAGGATGGGTTGGAGGTGTCATAGGTAAAGAAGGCCAAAAGAAATCAAGATCAACATAGTCTCGAGGACTAGAAGGATGATAAAGACTATGGTTAATGGTCTTTATATTTCCATCATGAGGAAACTTAAGGAATTTATGGATAGGAGAAGCTACGACTTGCATAGAGGAAAACCAAGCTTAATGTGAAACTGATAGAAAGTAGGGATGAGAACAAAGGTAGTGTCCAAAAATTTACCACAAAGCTCTATAGGAAAGGAAATAGAACCATCAGGATGATAAAGAAAGCCATTACAAGTCTGAATCTAAGCTTATGTCATATCATAGAAATCTAGTTGCAAGTGTTTACTAAAAATACGCTCTTCATTTATAACATTAACCATGGAAGTAGGATCAATAAGAGTACTACAGGATGGAGTGCCAAAAACCCTAGCAGCAATGTAAAGAGGACCATCAGAAGATTTAATCATTTTAGAATAGTCAAAGGAAATAGGAAGCTATCTACTAGGTTGAGGTTTAGGAAAGGGTTCATGTTCAACATGGCTGAAAATATGATTAGATTCTTCCATCTTTTAATCATAGACAATCTATGTAGAAGACGAAGAAGGTTGGACAATGGTGTTGGTAGAATGAGAAGGTAACAATTGGTATAAATCTATAGGTTCTAGTTAGTAGGTGCTATAGATTTGTTTCCATGGATAACACCAACATTAATAGATATAACATTAGAATCAATCGGGTCTTGGTTAACATTATTCAGAGAATAACACCTCTCAGTATCATGGCCAGGCTGACGATGGTATTGACAAAAATATTTGGAATCAAAGGAATTAGAAGCTATCATAGCCAGGTTAACAGGGCTAGTGGGTGGAAGTTTAATGATATTAGCCTTTAACAAATTTTCCATGATAGTTTGAAAAGATTCAAATAAAGGAGTATACTTACGATTAGGGAAAAAAATAGATGAAGAAGAAGTGACACTCATGTGACGAGCTACAACTGATTGTATGTTTGAGTTCATTTGTTGATATTTAACCGAGTTGCAGGTGTGATGATAAATATTATCAGTTAATGTATTGTCATTCATGTCAACTTATTTGAGTTTTATTATGGTGGAAAACATTTGTTATGTATTGAAGATGTGGAACAAACAAATTTTATGTGGTTGGAAAATGATGAGTTCTGTATACACCGAGAGATAGTGAACATCGAGTAAAACATAGTGTATACTGAGTACAGTGATAACTAAGCTAGGGATCACTGACACAACAAGGTATTGACTGAACCATTAATTCAAACTGAGGCCGACTAGAATGTTGAGCTGGCAATTGATGATTTTGATGTAAATGATAAATTTTTTTATTTTGATCAAACGGCTATGAAAATTCAATGAAGATCAAACGACAAAGATTGAAATGTGTTTTTAACACAACTATCGAGGAAGGTTTAAATGGTAAAATCAATGATGGAGATTAAGAAAAAAAATTTGAATGATGAAAATTAAATGAGACATGATTTATATATCAGAGACAAGAGATTCATTATGAAACATAATGTATACACAACTGAAGTGCACATGCGAATTTTATGCATGACTGATCAAACTGGTTAAAGATAGAACCGAGCATTTTCTGCAGACATCGCCAAGAAAATAGAGGAAAGAGAATTACCAAACATAACAGAGTATGGTGAATCAGATGAACTAAAGTGAGCAAATTGATCAAAGGTATTATGTACTTATCATAGATCTAAAAAATCTACAAAATAGAGTTGTATTTGAATTAGATCATTACTGTATCAATTTAACCATTGCTACAGATAAATTTTTTAACCGAGTAGGAAAGTGAAAGTCTTTATTATAACATTCAAATGAATGTTGAGTGTTTTCTTGTTGACCTCATAGTGAATTCATGGTCAAGAGAGAATTGTTAGTTTTAAATCCTCTAACCAAGTCACATTTGACAGTGTGCATTGTAACCTTTAACAAGGTTGGCTCTTCACTGAGCTCACTTCAGAAGAGTGAAAATATTTTGGGTTACTGCTCCCGGGTGGTATTTTCCTTAGCAGGGTTTCCACGTTAACAATCTATGTGTCAATGTGCATGAATGATTGTGGATTGTTATTTTACTTTACACTTTATTTTATTGACATTGATTGGTAATCACAGTATTAATTTATTGACATTCGGTAAACACTATTGACTAAAGTTTGAGATACAAAATGCATTTTCACCAAGTTGAATTATATGTTTGAATTTTTTTTGATATACATCTAGAGGAATTTGGGACTGTAGGATAATTGTGAGGAAAATGATTCTAACTGATTCACACCCCCCCCCCCTCTCAGTTATTCTAACAATTGGTATCAGAGCATACAATGCTTAGAAGAAAATTTTGAAGGACTTAAGCTAAAGATCATAAGATGTATAAGAGAGATGCACCGAAGCTGAATGAGGATAACTTCTCGATATGGAAAAGAAGAATGAGACTATACCTATCAGGGATTAGATACAACATTGCAGATTATCTAGACAATGAATTCATTCTACCTTCTAGACCTTTGACTATTAATCAGATGAAAGAGAAAGATGAACATAACCTTATAATGGTGGAGATTTCTTCTTCACTTACTGATGCATAATTTGAAGACATCAAGACATGTACAACTACCAAGTAGATGTGGGATCAACTTACACTATTTTATAGAGGAGATGAAAATGTACTGAGAGATAAAGCTAAAAGTCTTCGAGGAAAGTTTGATTATATGAGAATGAAGGAATGAGAGACCATAATACAGTACAATAATCAAATTAAGGAATTTTTGAATGCTATTTGAGGATTTGGTGGAACCATTGATGAAGATACTATTGTGAGTAATATTCTTAGAGCTCTATTGCCTATTTATTCTATAAGAGTCTCTGCAATACATGAAATGAGAGCAGAACCTAGAAATAACATTATTGTTGATATTCTTATTGGAAGATTGATTTATTTTGAGATGAATAACTTTGATAGCAGTATTGTGCCATCCATGGAATCCGCATTTATGTCTACTTTGAAAATTGGTAAATCTAGTAGCAAACACATAATAAAAAATAACAATGACAGTGATAGTGATGGCAAGGAAATTGATGAGCTTGAAGCCTTAATGGTTAGAGGATTGCACAAAGGTACAGGAAGATATAAAGTTAAACTACCTTTGATATGTTTTAACTATAAAGAGATTGGCCATTTTTCTGCAAGATGCCCTAACAGAAATAATGATGAAAGAAATGATAGATCTAGTGACAAAAAGGATGACAGTGAATACATGACAGTATGATAGAAGAGATAACTGAGATTACAAGGATAAAGGTGAGAAATATTGTTACATTGTTGAAGATAAAGATAATGACAGTGGTTCTGATAGTGATGAAGATATTGAGACAATATTTGTAGCTTTGAAGGATGATTCAAATGAAGATGAAAGTTATGTAGGAACAACACTTATTTCTAAAGTTAGTAAACATGATATTTGGGTTATTGATAGTGGTTGTACACACCACATGATTAGAGATAAAGGAAAATTTGAATTTCTTGAATATTATGATGGTGGATCTATAAGAATGGGAAATGATAGGTCTTGTCAAGTAAAAGGAAAAGGTAGTATTATGCTAAATAATCAAATCAAATGTGAAAATGCATATCGGATAAAAAGACTTAATTATAATCTCTTGAGTGTTTTACAATTGAATAACATAGGTCACCAAGTTGCATTTCAAAATAGAAAAGATAGAATCTATGATGGAACAAGAAAGTTGATCAGCACTGGTGAACAATCTAAAGGTGACCTATTCTACCTTGACACTGATGAAACTACTTGCTTATTGGAAAAGAATGAATATATATGGTTATGGCATAAAATAATTTTTCATGTAAATTTTGACAACATGGTTAATATTAGTAAGAAAAGAAAAGCTAGAGGCTTATCGAGCTTATCTAAACCAAACCATGTAATGTGCAAAAATTATAAAATGGGAAAGATGTCAACATCTAATTTCAAGAGAAAGAATTTTTCATCTAATGATATTTTGGAGTTAGTTCATAAAGTCCTATGTGGACCAAGGTGAACACAAAGCTATTATGGGGATAAATACTTTATTTTATTTGTTGATGACTACTCTAGAATGATGACTGCCATGTTCCTAAAAGAAAAATCTGAAGCATTTAAGATGTTTAAATGATATAAAGCTAAAGTGGAAAAAGAAAATGGTAGAGATATGAAGTGTTTGATATCAGATAGAGGAGGTGAATTTACTTCAGATGAGCTCACTAACTTTTGTAATGAGTATGAAATCAAAAGATAGGTTTCTGCACTGAGGACACCACATCAAAATGAAATTTTTGAATGAAGAAATAGATCAATTGTTGATTGTGCCAGAACACTAATGATTGAAAAGAATGTTGCACAAATATACTGGATAGAAGCATTCAGCACAGATGTTTACACTGAACCGAGTACAACTGAAGAAAGCTTCAAACAAAACACCTTATGAGCTATGGTATGGTTATACACCTAATGTGAGATATTTTAGAATATTTGGTAGTCGATGCTATATTCTGAAAGATGATTGAAATGGTAAATTTGATTCAAAAAGTGATGAAGGAATATTTCTTGGATATTCTACTAAGAGTAAATATTACAAATGTTTGAACAAGACATCTAACAAAATCATTGAAGGTGCAGATATGAAAGTTGATGAATTTGCTGATAAAAATGATGAGGACAACATGAAAGAACCGAAAGATTAGAGTATATTTGTATACATGGAAGAACCTAATACTATACCAACGCAGATGCCTAACGTTATCGTGCAATAGGGAAATGTCACCGAGCAACATGTAGCACATACCGAGCATCAGGAAAATACTAAAATTAAAGATCATGATTAGGAACACAATGAACCTATAGGGGAAGACAATGAAGAAGAAAGAAGTGAACCTAAACTTGCTAGATATGTGAGGAGACATCATCCACAAAATTAGATTATTGGATATAGAAGAGAAGACATGATGACAAGAAGTAAGTTAAGAGATAACACTTGTTTAATTTGTGAATTTGAGCCTAAGAATACAGAGATGCATTAGAAAATGAAGAATGGATTAATTCTATGAATGAGGAAATTGAGTAGATATAGAAAAATAAGACATGGACATTAGTATTGATATTGAGTGACAAAAATGTCATTGGCACCAAATGGATATTCCAAAAAAAACTAAATGAGGGTGGGAATGTAACTAGAAATAAAGCTAGACTAGTTTGCAAAGGGTATGCACAAGAAGAAGGAATTGATTATGGAGAAACTTTTGCACCCATTTCTAGACTTTAAGGAGTAAGGATACTAATTGCATACACTATGTATAAAGGATTCATAGTATATGATATGAATTATACGTCTGTATTTTTGAATGGAATACTGGAAGAGGAGGTATACATTGAACAACCTGAAGGATTTGTTGATCTGGATCTGAAAAACATGGTATGTAAGTTACACAAAGCTTTATATGGATTGAAACAAGCACTGAGAGCATGGTATGAAAGATTACATTCTTATCTTATAAGTATTGGATTTATTAGAACAAGTGACAACAACATTTTTTATTTAAAAGGAGGAAATGATGACAAGACCCTTATTTCTGAAATATTTATTGATGATATTATATTTAGAGGTAATGATAATCTATGTACTTCATTTGCTGATGAAATGAGGAAAGAATTTGAAATGTCAATGTTTGGTGAGATCAAATTTTTTCTTGGATTGAAAATTTTATGACTACAAGTATCTATATTAATCAAGAAAAATACATCAAGGAAGTACTAAAGACATTCAAAATGGAAGAGTCAAAACCAGTTGAAACACCTATGGCGACAGGATGCAAATTGACAAAAGAAGACAAAACACCTGAGGTAAATTAGACTTTGTATAGATATATGATTGGTAAATTGAGGTATGTTGTACACACAAGACCTGACATAGCACACACAGTTGGTATAGTTGTAATATTTTCTGCTAATCCCAGAGAATCGCATATGAGTGTTGTAAAAAGAATTTTTAGATATCTAAAGAATACTAAAGATTATGAACTTTGGTACAAACGAGAAGGAAAGTTTAAACTGACACTGATTGGGCTGGGAACATTGATAGAAAGAGCACTACTGGTTGAGAATTCTTTATTGGAGAAATATTAGTTACTTTGATAAGCAAGAAGAAAGGATGCATATCTCACTCAACTGCAGAAGTAGAGTATCTTGCTACTGCTGCAAATTGTTTGAACATAGTATGGATAAAATAACTATTGAAAGTAATGATTGGAGAGATCATTGAACCACTGATAATTTAATATGATAAAACAAGTGCTATAAATATTTTAAAGAATCTTGTGATGCATGCAAAGAGAAATCACATATCTATCAAATACCACTACTTGAGGGAAAAAAGGACAAGATAAACAAGTAATACTGGAATATATATAATCAAAAGAGAAACTTGTAGACATATTCACCAAACCCTTACCGAATGATACATTTGAGTACTTTAGAGGTAGACTAGGGGTTCGTCCCTTGTCTATTATTAACTAAGCTGAGTAGGAGGTTGCATCAACCTACATAAAATTAGAACATCAGACATGTTGATGCAAAGCTGAACTGGACTGACATAGAGATATCAGTACACTGCAAGGTACCTATCCTACTGCACCGAACATCAGAGATATTTTATTTAGCTACTGAAGAGCTGTATATTTTTTTTTATTTTTGGCATTGTTGTCAAAGGGGGATAAATTCATGAAATATAAAGAGAGAGAGAGATCAATGAAACATCTATCCATCCAAGGGAGAAAAGAGAAAGGAATAGACATATCTAATCTACAAAGAGATTCAAGAACATAAAAGTCTAAAATGCAGGGAGAGTTTGCATGGTGAGTTTTTTATACTGAAATAATTTTTGTATTCAAGTTAAGGAGAGCTAAGGAATTGTTGCAGTTGTAGAACTGAAGTTTGATATTTGTTGTATGGCATTTTATATTGCATATTTCATATTGTGTTTCCATTAATGCCAAAGGGAGAGATTGATGAACTACAACTGATTGTATATTTGAAGTCATTTGTTGATATTCAACCGAGTTGTAGATGTGATGATAAACATTATCAATTAATGTATTGTCATTGATGTCAACTTAATTGAGTATTATTATGGTGGAAAAAATTTGTTATGTATTGAAGATGTGGAACAAACAAATTTTATGTGGTCAGAAAATGATGAGTTATGTATATACCGAGAGACAGTGAACACTGAGTAAAACATAGTGTATACCGAGCATAGTGATAACCGAGCTAGGGATCACCAACACACCAAGGTATTGATCAAGAAATTAATTCAAACTAAGGTTGAGTAGAATGTTGAGCTGACAATTGATGATTTTGATGTAAAAGATAAAGTTTGTTATTTTGCTCAAATGACTATGAAAATTCAATGAAGATCAGACGACAAATATTGAAACATGTTTTTAACACAACTGTCGAGGAAGGTTTAAATGGTAAAATCAATGATGGAGATTAAGAAGAAAAATATGAAGGATGAAAATTAAATGAGACATGATGTCTATATAAGAGACAAGAGAGTCATCATGAAACATACATGTATACACAAATGAAGTGAACATGCAAAGTTTATGCATGACTGGTCAAAGTGGTTAAAGACAGAACCAAGTGTTTCTTGTAGACAATACTTAGCAAACAGAGGAAAGAGCATTACCAAGAAGAATAGAGAATGGTGAATCAGATGAACTAAAGTGAACAAACTAGTCAGAGGTATTAGGTACTTAGCATAGATCTGAAAATCTATAGAACAAAGTTGTATTTGAATCAGATCATTATTGTATCAATTTAAACATTGCTACAGATAAATCTCTTAACCGAGTAGGATAGTGAAATTCTTTATTATAACATTCAAATGAATGTTGAGTGTTTTCTTGTTGACCCTATAGTGAATGCATGGTCAAGAGAGAACTGTTAGTTTTAAATCTTCTAACCAGGTCACATTTAACAATGTGCATTGTAAACTTTAATAGGGTTGGCTCTTCACTGAGATCACTTCAGAAGAGTGAAAATATTTTGGGTTACTGGTCCCAGGTGTTTTTTCCCTTAGCAGGGTTTCCACGTTAAAAATATATGTGTCAATGTGCATGAATGATTTTGGATTGTTATTTTACTTTACACTTTATTTTATTCACATTGATTGGTAATCACAGTATTAATTTACTGACATTCAGGAAATACTATTGACTAAAATTTGAGATACATAATACATTTTCACCAATTTGAATTATATGTTAGAATTTGTTTTGATATACATTTGGAGGAATTTGGGACTGTAGGATAATTGTGATGAAACTGATTCTAACTGATTTACCCCCTCTCCATTATTCTAATACCATTAATGCAATAATGACTTGTTCATCTACTGCATTCAATGCTTTATTGATCTTGGTATAACTATTAGGTTTCTGGAACTTATTTAGATGGGAGGTGACATCACTCTTATCAACTAGTACAGGAGTCATTGCAGTGGTATTGTCAAACTGAATCACTTGTAATTGATAATGGTGAAGCACTACACAAAGTTGGGAAAATGAAGTAAAATCAATAAGAAAAATCTTATCTCGATTGTCTTTTTGTAAATTATCAATAAAAATACATGTTAGTAATAACTGAGAGGGGGGGTTGAATCAGTGGCCTCAAAAATTTATCCTTTAATCACTAACCACCAATCAAATAAACCTTAGATTATTAATTCCCTACAAGATGCATGCCATGAAATACTTATAATGATTAACTGTCTATCAGTTTTCCTCGTCTGTCCTTATTATCTTTGATTACCGATATGTAGTATAACTATTTACCGAAATACAGTAAATAAGCAGAGTATACTAATATATCTAGAAATGCATATGTGAAATTTAAAATAGTAAAGTAATAAACCATACACACATAACACTTGGATTTTAACGTGGAAACCTTGTTGAGGGAAAAACCACTAGGACCGGTACCCCAAATTTTCACTCTTCTGAAGTGAGCCCTGTTAAGAGCCAAACCTGTTAAAGGTTACAAACACACTATTAGGTGTGACCTTGTTAGAAGATTTTATACATATAGGTTGTCACTTAGTATCATGCAACTCAGTTTGCTACCATCCTTGAATTAGCCTCTTTCTTAGACTGTCAATAGGCTTTAGGAAAATCTAGTGCTACTTTCATGAATCAACCTTTTTGGCACTCCTTGGGATGTACCTCAATATATATAAGACTGTTAAGTCCTGCTCTATTAAGAGACTTGATTCTTCAATGGTTAAACTAAAACAAAATGACCTATTTCTAATGCAACTTGAATTGCAGATTTTTAGATCTATTTAAGTGCATTACCTCTCTGATCAATATATCAATTCAATTCTTTGTGATCCACACTTTCTGCTCTGTGATGATGTGCTCATTGTTTGTCATTGTCTGCAAAATTCCTTAGCTCTTCCTTCAGCTTGATTGATCAGTACTGCATGAAGTTATCCTTCATCAGTATCTCTTCAACATCTTTTTATTCACTCCCCTTGTTATATATGGAAATGAGTTAAGCTTGTCTCTTATATAGACATGATATTCACTATTTCTTGACTCTTGATTCTTGATTCTTGGTGTGAAAAACAATCCATCTAATATGATTTAAAGTATAACTCCTAATTTATATTGTAGTTATCTTCTTTCAAACTGTACAAATCTTCTTTAAATCAATCACTTAACTCTGGTTGAATAAAACAATGAAAACAACTAGTTAAGTCTATCTTTAGCTCTTGCCAGCTAGATATTTTGTCATTTTCTGAACTCTCTATTCCGTCGGTCAACTCTTCAATTAGTCGTCAGTTACAACTACCAGTTCTGTCGGTGTGACTCTAGTTAGCTTTGGGATCTCCATCTGTTGGGCATCATTGGATTTTTACTCATCGGGCAACACTGTCTTCAGTTCATCTGGAAACCTGTGGTTTTCTTCGTCGGGAAACACTATCTTCAGTACGTCGGGTATCACTTTGACTTTTCTTCTTTGGCTTTACTGATGGTGTGCACTTCATCGGTGTTGTCTGTCACTTAGTGAATACTTGACTTTTATGCATTGCTAAAAGCATAACCCTTGTTCCATTGATTCTCTGAAGTCTTTGACATTATGTACATGATCGTACAGATTATATCAAGTTGACATCAATGACAATACAAACCATTAATTGATTTAATGCCTTGCATTATCTTCAATTTTAGCATTATCAAACATTCAATCAGTTCTATGTCATCAATCTCTCCCTTTGGCATTTATGGCAACAAAACTTATATTATCACACTATACTATTTCTAATACAATATGAAATACAATTGTTGAGATTCATCAAACTACCAATCTTTTTTTGATAACCGATAAATTTTTGAACTTCGGTAAGCTTTGTTTTAGCTTAGATTTGATTCTTGCAGCTTTCTATTTTCTGATGTATTGAATGTCCTCTGGTGTCAATTTCTGCTTTGATGTCTTGTCCTCTTTTCAGCAACTTTCTCTTTGTTTAATCTTTCATATAATTTTCTCTCCCTTAGGATATAATCTCTCCCTGTTGGAGTGATCTGATAATGGATAATCTCTCTTCCTTTTCTCAAAAGAATGTTATAATATGGATAATCTCTCTCCCTTTTACAACAATGCCAATCAAATATTGAAATAGTGTCTGTTGCTAATTGTTTTAAATATCTGACATTCATGTCAAATAATCATTTTCCTCTTATCCATAATATATTCCTTGAATTTCCCTTATCCATCAGCAATACAACATTATTCTCTGGTGCTTGGTTCTGATATATACCTATCTATATATAGATGTAGCTTTGAAGTTCTTCTCTTTACTTGCATCAACATTTTTGATATTATGATAATATATAGGCTAATGTAGCCTTCATTGTTTTACTGATTGGTAGACAAGGGTTTGACCCCTAGTCTCTTTCTTAGGTACTCAAATGTATCTTTGGGCAGTGGCTTGGTAAAGATATCAGCCAACTATTCTTTTGATTGCACATACTCAAGTGTCACTTCTTTCTCTTGAACTTATTCTCTCAAATAATGATACTTGATTGCAATGTGTTTAGTCTTTGCATGCATGACTAGATTCTTGGATATGTTTATTCCACTGGTGTTATCACAATAGATAATCACTGGTTCTAAGATCTTCATATGCATTCCTTCCAACAGTTGTTTGATCCATGCAAAATTTGACCAATTGGTTTGGATTCTTCCTTCTTGAATATCTTTAGGACCTCTTTGATGTACTTGGACTGTGTAATAAAAATACCCTCACTTTGTTGAATGATCTGTAGACCAAGAAAGAACTTGATCCCTCCAAACATAGACATCTCAAATTATTTTCTCATCTCATCAACAAATGATTTGCATAGCATATCACTGCCTCCAAATATGATGTCATCAACAAATATTTCAGCAATCAAAGTGTTAGCATCAGTATCTTCTTTTAAATAAAGATTGTTGTTTTCACTACTTATGAATCCAATACTTATTAGATAGGAATGAATTCATTCATACCAGGCTCTTGGAGCTTGTTTTAATCCATCAAGGCTTTGTGAAGTCTACATACCATGTTCCTCTTGTCTGGATCTACAAACTCTTCTGGTTTCTCAATGTATACCTCTTCTTCAAGTATTTCATTTAGGAATGCTGACTTGACATCCATTTGATATACTTTGAATCCTTTGTATGCAGCATAAGAAATTAGTATTCTCACTCCTTCTATCCTAGCAACGGGTGCAAAGGTCTCTCCATAGTCTATACCTTCCTCTTGTGCATACCCTTTGCATACTAGTCTTGCTTTTTTCCTTGTGACTTCTCCATTCTCATTTAGCTTATTCCTGAATATCCATTTTGTACCGATGACATTCTTTTCATCTAGTCTTGGCACAAGTGACCATGTTTTTTTCTTCTCAATCTACTCAATCTCATCATTCATAGCACTTATCCATTCCTCATTACCTAGTGCAACATTGACATATTTTGGCTCAAACTCACAAATTAAGCAACTTGAGTTTAAAGACTTACTTCTTGTTCTTGTACCAACTTTCTTATCTCCTATGATCTAGACCTCTGGATGGTTCTTCCTTACATATCTTGCTAGTACAGGTACAGTCATTTGTCTATTAGCTTGATCATTATTTTGATCTTCATTATGTTCTTCATCACCTTGCACATTTTCTTAATCATTATCCCGACCGTTGGTATTTGTAGCCTGATGTTCTGGAGTAGTGATTTACAGCTCAGGTGCTCTACATTGTTGGTAGGGTAGAGTTTTAGGTTTCTCTTTGTAAGTGAACTTATTGTAGTCCTCTGGCTCTTTAGTGCTTTCTTGTTCATTCTTCTCTGCAAATTCATCTATCTTTAAATTTGCACTTTTAATAATTTTGTTAGAGGATTTGTTTAGAGATTTGTAAGCCTTTCTCTTGGTATAATACCATAGGAAAATTCCTTCATCACTCTTGGAGTCAAGTTTTCCATTTCTATCATCTTTTCAGATATAACATTGACTGCAAATTTTTTTGAAATAACTCACATTGGGTGTGTATCCATACCATAGCTCATAAGGTGTCTTCTTCGTTTATTTCTTCAGTTGTACTCTATTTAGTGTATAAACAGTAGTGTTGACAGCTTCTCTCTAGAATATTTGGGTGATTCCTTTTTCTATAATTAGTGTTCTAGCACAGTCAACTATTGATCTGTTCCTTCTTTCAGCAATCCCATTTTGTTGTGGTGTTCTTGGTACAGAAACCTATATTTTTATACCATTCTCATTACAAAAGTTAGTGAATTCATCTGATATAAGCTCACCTCCTCTATTTGATCTCAAACATTTTAGATCCTTACCACTTTGTTTCTCTACCAAAGTGTTATACCATTTAAACATCTTGAATGCTTCAGATTTATCTTTTAGAAACATGATTGTCATCATTCTAGAGTAATCATCAACAAAGAGAATAAAATATCTATCTCCATAATAACTCTTTATCCTCATAGGTCCACATAAATTAGTATGGAATAATTCTAGAATTGCATTAGATGTATGAATTTTGATTTTGAAACTAGACTTTGTCATTTTACCTTTTTAACAATTTTTACACATGATGTTGTCGGGCTTGGTCATTGTTGGTAAGCCTCTGACATTTCTCTTTTTTCTAATTTTAATCATGTTGTGCAAATTCACATGACACAATATTTTTTTCCACAACCATATGTCCTCATTCATAGCAATCAAACAAGTGGAGTCAATATCATTCAGATAGAATAAGTTACCTTTTGTCTTCTCACTGGTACCAATCAGATTTCCAGATTTGTTGAATATCTTTGCCTTCTTATTTTCAAATGCTACTTTGTGATCTAAATTATTCAACTGAGAAACACTCAATAGATTATAATTCAATCCATTTACCCAATAAGCATTCTCACATTTTATCTATTTATTCAACATTATTGTTCCTATACCTTCAACTAGACAAGGTGTGTCATTTCCCATTCTTACTGATCCACCTTTGTAGTATTCAAAAGTCTCAAACTTTTGCTTATCACCGGTCATATGATGAGTGCAACCACTATCTATGATCCAAACATCATTTTTACTAATTTTTGATATGAGAGATATTTCTACATACCTTTATTCATCACCATCTGAATCATCTTTTATAGCCACAAACATCATCTCAATATCTTCATCAGATTCAGTGTCAGTATCATCATCCTTGCATTTTTCTAGGTAGCTGACCTTCTTTCATTTGTCCTTGTAGTCTCGAGTATCTCTTCTTTCTGATTTTCGGTAGCTTCTGTAATCACCTCTGTAAGACCTTTTCTCAAAATATCTATCATTACTTCTGTCATCTTTTCTTTTGTTAGTACATCTTGCAGCAAAGTGTCCAATCTCTTTGCATTTAAAACAAACAAGTGGTAATTTACCTTTGTATTTACCTTTGCCTCTCTGCATTCTTCTAGCCATAAGTGCTTCAATTTCATCAAGATCATCTTATTCATTTTCACTATCACTATCTTTTCTTATAGTGTCTCTGTGACTTGTTTTACTTATTCTCATAGAAGTTTTGAATGCAGACTCTATGTTTGGTAAGACACTATTATCAAAGTTATTCATTTCAAATGAAATCAGTCTTCCAATTAAACTATCTAGAGTAACATTGCTATTTCCTACTTCCCTCATTTCTTGAATGACAGATACTCTAATAGCATAGGTAGGCAGTAAGGTTCTTATAATTTTACTTACCACTGTATCTTCCTCTAGTACACCTCCAACTCCTCGAATAGCATTGACAACCTCTTTAATTCTTGTGTTGTACTAAGTGATGTTTTCTCCTTCTTTCATTTTGAGATCATCAAACTTTCCTCTAAGGCTTTCTGCCTTGGCTCTCAAAACATTTTTATCACCACCATGTACAAGCTTCAATTTGTCCCACATCTGCTTTGCAGATTTGCATTATTTGACATCTTCAAATTCAGCATTGGAGAGTGAGGAAGCAAGATCTATCATCATGTCGTTATGTTCATGCTTCTCTCTCATTTGTTCAACTACTGGTGCTATTGTGGGAAACACATATTTAGTTTCAAGTAATTGAGTAACATCATTACCAATACCTGATAGGTGGAGTCTTATTCTACTTTGCCATGAAGCAAAATTATCTTTGTTCAACTTGGGCACATCTCATTTGTTCATCTTGTGATCTTTGAATTAGGTCTTGAAACCTTCCTTCTAAGAAAACAAGCTCTGATACCAATTGTTAGTAATAACTGAGGGGGGGGTGAATCAGTGACCTCAAAAATTTATCCTTTAATCACTAACCACCAATCAAATAAACCTCAAATTATTAAGTCCCTACAATATGCATGCCATGAAATACTTATAATGATTAACTATCTGTCAGTTTTCCTTGGCTGTCCTTATTCTCTTTGATTACCGATATGCAGTATAACTATTTACCGAATTATAGTAAATAAGCAGAGTATACCGATATATCCAGAAACGCATATGTGAAATGTAAAATAGTAAAGTAATAAACCATACACACATAACACTTGGATTTTGACGTGGAAACCCTGTTGAGGGAAAAACCACTGGGACCTATACCCCAATTTTTTACTCTTCTGAAGTGAGCCCTGGTAAGAGACAACCCTGTTAAAGGTTACAAACACACTGTTAGGTTTGACCTTGTTAGAGGATTTTATACATATAGGTTGTCACTTAGTATCAGGCAACTCAGTTTTCTACCATCCTTGAATCAGCCTCTTTCTTAGACAGTCAATAGGCTATAGGAAAATCTAGTGCTACTTTCATGAATAAACCTTTTTGGCACTCCTTGGGATGTACCTCAATATATATAAGACTGTTAAGTCCTACTCTATTAAGAGACTTGATGCTTCAATGGTTAAACTAAAAAAAAATGACCTATTTCTAATGCAACTTGAATTGCAGATTTTCAGATCTATTTAAGTACATTAACTCTCTGATCAATATATCAATTCAATTCTTTGTGCTCCACATTTTTTTCTTTGTGATGTTGTGCTCATAGTTTGTTGGTGTCTGCAAAATTCCTTAGCTCTTCCTTCAACTTGATTGATCAGTATTGCATGAAGTTATCCTTCATCAGTTTCTCTTCAGCATCTTCTTTTTATTCACTCCCGTTGTTGTATATGAAAATGAGTTAAGCTTGTCTCTTATATATACATGATATTCACTATTTCTTGATTCTTGGCATGAAAAATAGTCCAACCAATCTAATTTAAATCATAACTCCTAATTTATCTCATAGTTATCTTCTTGCCAACTGTACAAATCTTCTTTAAATCAATCACTTAACTCTGGTCAAATAAAACACTGAGAACAACCAGTTAAGTCTATCTTTATCTCTTTCCAGCTAGATATTTTGTCATTTTCTGAACTCTCTGTTCCATCGGTCAACTCTTCAGTTAGTCATCGGTTACAACTGCCAGTTCTGTCGGCGTGACTCCATTTAGCTTTGGGATCTCCATCCATCGGGCATCATTGGATTTTTACTCGTCAGGAAACACTATCTTTATTTCATCGGGAAACCTATGGTTTTCTTTGTCGGGCAACACTATCTTTAGTACATCAAGTATCACTATGACTTTTCTTCTTTGGCTTTACTGATGGTGTGCACTCTGTCGGTGTTGTATATGGATTCTCTGAAGTCTTTGGCATTATGTACATGATCATACATATTATATCAAGTTTACATCAATGACAATACAAACCATTAACTGATTCAATGCCTTGCATTATCTTCAATTTTAACATTATCAAACATTCAATCAGTTATATGTCATCAATACATTGTATATCAATGTCAGGGACATGATAAGAAATCCAAGCATAAAAATGTTTATATTTACCAATAAAGTCACTAACTTTTTCTTTAACTCCTTGTTTTCAATGCATTAAGTCAGTCAAAGAAACTTGAGGACAAATATTTTTTTGAAACTGTTGAATGAAAGCATTAGCAAGTTTTTGTAAGGAATCAATAGAATAGGGAGGAAAATAAAAAATACCACTGCAAGGCCTTATCTTGAAAAGTCCTAGTAAACAACTTGATCATGAGCCTATGATCATCAGAAAAGTCACTACATAGGGTTTGAAAGGTCTTAAAATGAGTCACAGGGTCACCCTTATGATTATAACTGTCAAGATGAGGCATGTTAACTTGTTGAGGGATAACCACACAGATAATGTCTAAGGACAAAGGATTAGCAATGTCACAAGTAGACACATTAAATTTGGATTGAGTCAATGAAGCAAGTTGTTGTTGCAAGGATGGAACAGTTTGAGAAAGACTAATGATGTTGGAATAATTAGAGGAAATAGTAGGCATGAACACATTGGATACACTAGGAAAAGTGTAGGAAGTAGTGGGAACACTAGAAGTAACATGATGAATACTTGAAACAATTGTAGGAAGAGGATTGGAATATGTAAAAGGAACACTATGATAAGAAGGCATAAAGGTAGATAATGAAACAGGTGGAACACTCACAAGAAGAGATGAAATATATGCATTAGGAAGACTCGCATGTATAGGATTAAAAAATTATGCATATGTGGTCATAAGAGGTGGCAGATAAGTAGGAATGCTAGGAATTGGAAGAGATAAAGGAAAAGAATGTTCAACAATCGTAGTAGGCAGAAGATAACCTAACTCTTGGGTACCTTTGGCTAAAGGTTTGACATTAGAAAAAACAAGGTGAGAGATACCACACAAGAGATTAATAACATTTTCATCATTTTGTATACATTTCCTTATGGCTTCAATAGCAGCAATAGTATCGGGATTATGATTCTTTTGAATAAGCCAACTTTCCATCTTTTCAAGGTCATTAGTGAGATTTTGAATTTGGGAAGGAGGAACTCTTAAAGCTTCATCTTCATCATGGGAAGAATGAGAGGAGTTATTCTCTATGGAAGGATTAGGATCATGAGGGATCATGTTATCATCAAGGTTTCTAGGGAAGAAAGAAGAATTAGGATCAAAAGAACCCATGAGTCTACAACTTCTTCTAACCAAGATAATATAGGTTGGACTCAAAGTAATAAATCTCATCTACAAATGAATGAAAAGCCAAAGGGAGATCACACAAAGGTTTTTCAAGCACCAAAATAAGATCTAACCACAACAAAGCATGAACAATAAAGCTAAATCCAATGTTTGTATAAAATATAAAGAAGACACAATGCATAAAGAAATATCTAAAATATTAACTTTAACCACAACCAAAGACATGTAAGGTTCACCAAAATGTATATGGTGAACTCAAACATATAATGTAAAGATCATCCAACTTTCAAATACAAAAAGTAATATGAATGAAATTTTTGGGTTAACCAAAATGTATATGTTGAACTCAAACATATAATGTATTTAGATCAAGCAACTATAAAATCAAAAGGTAATATGCATGAAAGTGTCAGGTTCACCAAAATGTATATGGTGAACTCAAACATATAATGTAAAGATCATCCAACTATCAAATCAAAAGTTAATAAGCATGAAAGTGTCGGGTTCACCAAAATATATATGGTGAACTAAAACATATAATATAAATATTATCCAACTATTCAATTAAAAGGTAATATGCATGAAAGTGTTGGGTTCACCAAAATGTATATAGAAATATGTACATTTCAAATGTGGGGAATGTATATCTATTTATATACCTCAACATAAGGGTACACATAGGAAGAAATCTCCTAAGAAAAGCCCCTAGTTGGATCAAAGTTATATTAATAAAATCCAAGTGAGATAGGGGTATCAATGAAAAACAAGAATCTAACTAAGTGCTAAGAAAGAAGATGTTATTTCCTATGTGTCGGGTATAATCAACTAGTCCAATATAAAGATAATGTTGAAACTAATGAAATAGACCAGATCTAAATGTAAATACTTAAATTAGCTAATGAAATACACCAAATCACCTTTAAATGATTGAAATATACGTGTGTTCAAACTCAGATATGCAATTCTACTCTCGAAAGAACTAAGAAACCTAAACATGGCCAAATCTAGAACCAGAAACCTGAGACCTTCAAAACCCATAAATATTTCTATCTCTAGAATATGATGACCTAGAGGGTAGATGGTGACATGCAGAAAATACACCGAGGACTAGGCCAAATTCAAAATCCACGTCCTCTGCAAGATTTCCCAGAATCTAGATCTGTGACAGTAGCCTATTTTCGACGACTTTGAATCCAAATATGCAAATCTGTACACATGAATATGCAAGGGAAAAATGTTTGCTTTTGTTGGGGAGGGGATTGCCTCAGTCAATCCCCACTTTATGAATTAAACTTGAATGTAAATGTATGTAAAAACAAAGCAAATGTACAAATTCATCTTACTTTGTAGAAAACCTCATGGAGGAGCTGGATTTGTAATCCACAAGGATGTAGAAGTGCTATATGTTGTTGAATCTTATAGGAATTCAGGATATCTCATCAAATGTAATAGATCAATCATACCAAGTCATGGATATATGGATGTAGATGTACTCATATGCTCAAATCGGATAAGCAAATGCAAGTGAAGAACAAATTAACAAACCATTCCTTGATAATCAACTCCACTATCTTCAAAGAAGGAAGCTAGAACTTGAAAGGAACATGCATGATCATGGAATGATGATGAAAAGGCCTCCAATAAACTCCTTAAAAGCTCCTTGAAATCTCCTTGAATACCAAAGATCTTGAAATATTGAAATCTTCAAAGGTTGCAAAAATATCTCCTTCAATGCTTCTAGGAAATGCTTAGGAATGGTCTTGGAATTCTTGTAGAAAAAATTTAAAAGCTCTTGAACCTATTTTTTCCTTCAAAATGAAATGAGTAGGCATCATTTTATACCAATTTTGTTATCAAAATAAAAAAGGGTCGACCACACAAGGTGGGAGAAGAAATTGAAAACCTGAGAAGGGTCTGAAATTCTAGACTGCCCAACCTCGGGGGGACACCTACCTTGGAATCACCCTAAGGGCTAGGCCAACCTTAGCCTCACCCCAAGGGCTAGGCTGAATTTGGCCTAGCCCTAAAGGGCTAGTCTGACCTTGGCCTCACCCCTATGGCTAGGCCGACTTTGGCCTACCCCTAAAGGGCTAGGCCAACCTCGGCCTACCCCCTGATGAATCAGTCCATCGCAGGATGGTCCAGGATCTCGTGGATAGATAAAAGAACAACAGGAAAGGGAAGAAAATAGGGGCCTGATCTAGTATAAAAGTAAAGGTACATCCATAGGTCCATAAATGAATTTAAATTAGGTCCAAAACATCCTACTAAGGAGGTCAAAACATGTCTCAACATGGGTGCTTCAATTTTAAGATGATACACTATTATTTATGAATATCCCTCCAATTATACTTTATTCACATTGAGTCATGTTGCCAAATCCACTACCAACAATGCTGCTTGGGCCTCATTGTCATTATTTCTCCCATCAATAAGTTTTTTTGGATTCAACCACGATAATGTTTCCTTATGCATATCTTGCAGCACAGGGTAAAAGCACAATAATTTGTCACGCTTTTATAAAGGAAAATGCTAACAAAATCAAAGTTGTTCAGCTTCAATAGTATAAAAGTGACATTTATGTTTAGAATTTGAAGATGATGTAAACTAATAAAATGTTTTAAAATGGATGAAGTTTATGATTAATATTTTTAATATTTTTTTTGAATAAGTTTTGATATTTTTTTTTAATGTTTAAAGATGATTTTCCAGTTGCAGAAACATACTGAAAATTAGGGGTCTAGTTCCCGCCAAAACATTATATGTAAATAAAAAAATTTTCCCCTAATTTCAAAATATGTTATAGATGACATATATAGATAGTGCATGAAGAAATAAAAATTGGTTTGCGACCTATATTTTCTCTTTTATAACAATTCAAATTCCAACTCACCTAAAATCGATAGTTTTCATCTCCCGCCATATTTTTCATAACATATATATCCCAATCAAAAAAATATATATATATTCTTAAAGAGGAATCTCTCTTCTAGTGCACCATATGTTTTTAAAATTTATTTAATATGTTTTACTATTTTTTTTCTTTCTCCGAATCAACATCTCCTTGACTGTTAAAATACCTACTTTCAATATTTTTTAATTATAATAGACTATGTCTAATTAAAACACTATAAAATCTATAAGAGATATTCTTGACTCTGGTCTCTACAAAAGGGTATTTTTGTAATTTTTTAAAAATATCATTAAAAGGACTTAGAGCTATTGAAACGTCACTTTTCTAAAATAATTTTATTTCTGCGGTAATTGGACTCAAAGTGTTATAAAACATGCATTTAATAGACATTTCCAATTGGAAAAGTTAAAGAACTTATCTAACTTAACTATAATGAATCGAGCTAGACCATATGTTTGGCCAAAATTAATTTTTAGATATAAATACTAAAATTCAGCTATGCTGATAAGTTATCATAAAAGGTGACATATTATTGTGCTTTTACCCCACAACCAACACCTGAAGGGCCTGAGTTTTCTTGTGATGCTACATTGAAATTTATCTTGATCCACCCTTCTTTAGGTTTCTCCCACTCCAATGTCTCTCTAGGACTGAAAGATGGATGAACCCATTGAGGCCCATTAGGATGTCATTTCTATTTGGATTTTAATAAAAGGGATCTATCCCCAATAAATGGTAGAATCTTACCCAAAAAATAGATATATAAAATTTGTTTATAAACTTTTAAAAAATAGATTAAAAAATATTAAGTTTTAATTGCATGAAATATATTTTTTATAATATAAAAATAAAATTATCAATTATAATTATAATGTGAATAAATAAATAATATTTTTTTATAACTATGATATAATCTAAAGATAGTTATTTCTTAAATTTTTTCTTAAAATTTTTTTCAATGGAGTGGATCCATAAAATTCGTGTATAAGAGCCAAGTATTTTGGCCATTCAAATTGTCATAAAATATTTTCCCTAATTTAATTTAAAAGCTATATAACTATATAAAAATTTAGTGTTATAGCAAATTAAAAAATACTAGACTGTAATTGGTTGAAATTATTATTATTTTAAGCGAGATAACTTTCAATTGATGCAATAGTAACATGCCTAACAACAGGTACTAATAAAAAACATTGTGTCAAGTGCCTTGAAAAATTTCATATGTGTGTGAATGAATTGAAACCTACAAAATAATTGCAAATTGGTCAAATTGTAGGTGAAATAATTTTAGAACTTAATTATTTTGCCACAATATCATATCTATAATACTCCATTGTCATTGAAAAAAAATTAACCACTAAATTTAAAGCATTACAACTTTTTTGAGTCAAATCCCTATTCCCACCAATAGAGTGACTTGATTAGTGTAGTAATAAAATGATTTGAAATATATGTTGTATTAATATAGTATTATTTTCTATTAATTAGAAATGGTATGTCTAACTTTAAATTAGTATAGGTATATATATATATATATATATATATTTGTAAAAGGGAGATTTTACCTTTTGAAGGGAAAAGGGCATGAGATTACTTTATTTCTATAAATGTGAAATGTTTTAAGAAAGTTGTATTTGCCTAATAATTAATTGTATATGTAATTAAATATAATAACATATCATTTTATTAGAAATAAAAATTAAAAAATTAATAATTTAATTCAATTATTCTATATAATTAAAATATATATTTTTATATTAGATATAGGTAGATCAAAAAAACAAACCGAAAGGTTCCAATTCAATTACAACTGAGAGTCACATCCATAGAGGAGGTAGAGCCTCACAAAATACAATCACATTTGAGAGTACAAGAGATCAAAAAGAAAACCGAACAAAGAAAGGGATCCAACAACAAATCTAGTGTAAAATATCACTGTGGGTGTCAACCCACGTCGTCCATCCCATAGGCCCCTCCATCCAAGCCATGTTTTTCAGCTCCTGGATCTAGGTCAACATGAGATTTTGATCTTTCTTGGACTTGAGGTTCTTTCTAATCTCCTTGTTGAGTTTTTTGCAGGCATTCTCAAATGTCTGGTAGTCCTCCATATTCCTTCTCCACTCATAACCATGCTTGAGCTCGTACATAAAGAAGGTAGCATGTTCATTTTTAAGGAACCTCTTCAGTTTCTCTTTGTCCATCATCATAGTAGTATGGATCTGCACAAAATTTTTAAAATGTGTGAGTCTAAGAAATGACTCAGTAAGAACCCTGGGGTTGTCCTGATACTTTTCCTCATTCCTGCATTTCCAAACCATCCAAAGAATATTAGAAGAGAGGATATTCTAGAATAGATTAGTATCTTTTTTAATACCATTAATATTACGAGTGATGATTTCCAGAATATGCACATCAATAGGGTAAGAAATGCCAAACACATTCCAAATTTTTTTTGCAAAGGTACTGTCTAGAAGAATATGTCTGTCAATTTTTAGGGATCTTACATAAGCTGCAGAGTTCACTCATGTGCTTATCCCTTCTAATCGGCAATATGTCAAGGGTGACCAACCATTTAAAGCACTTTATTTTGGGTTCAATGGTGCCTTTCCACAGCTTATCAAATATTTTACTCCAAGTTTTGATATCAAGGGAGGGGTACCAGACATAGTTGATATGGCCAATGATGGAATTGTTATACCCAATAACCTTGTAAATGTTTCTGGCTTTGATTTTGGATAGAACAACTCCATCAAGTCATTTACAAGGAATATTTGAGAATCAACAAGACAAATAGTAGGAAGATTATAAGTGGCCTTGAAAATCATGTTATATGTTTTCTTTTGAGAGGTAGGGATACCAAATTTGTTCTTAAGATCATCCCAGGTGATAAGCTTATCATGCTCAAAGAGGGAAGCTAATTGAGATATGCCAAGACTGTTCCAGTGGCGAGCAGAGCACCCTTGGGAAAGAGCAAGGGGTTTACCAGATAAGTGAAGATTCCACCAGATGGATCTTTCACCGTATACATGTTTATCATCATGGAAATCCTTATTGGTAATATGACTCTTGACTTGATCCCAGGCTTTCCATATGGTTTTGAAGACAACAGACCCTTGGACAAAAATAGGGAAAGCACCAAGAATCAAGTCACTAAAGGGGAGATTCTTCCAAATTTTAGCATGTTTAAGAACACCCCTTTCAATATTATGCCTAACGAGGATTTTTGCATGGATCATAACCATCCATAGAATGAAAGATCCATTTGGCAGCCAGTGCCACCCCTTGCATTTTAATATCCTTAAGCCCCAGACCCCCCAAGAGTTTATCCATATGGCACCATGCCTAGTTGATAGCATGCAATTATTTTTTACCTTTACCATCAGACCAAAGAAAGTTCCTAACTTCCTTTTGGATTTCCAGAATCTAATAGTTACTAAACATCTAGGCTGAAGAAAACTAAATGTTGTACGATGAAAGAATTTTTTGACAGACTTGTACGCTGCTAGCTAAAGACAAGGATTTGTTATGCCATTTGCCAAGTTTATTAGTGATCTTGTCCTTAATCTAGAGCCACATATCCTTAAGGGAGGGTTCAGTAGAGAAAGGAATGCCAAGATACTTGACAATCATGTGCGGGCCACCCCATTGAAATTTATGATGTTTAAACCAGTCAGGAGGGTTATCCTTCCTACCAAGGCAAATGGATTTGGTTTGGGAGATCCGAGCTCCAGATATGGTACAAAAACATTTAATTTTGGATTGTAGGGTATCAAATTGTTAGCAGTGAACTCAAGGAAAATGGCAGTGTCATCAACGAACTGGGAGTTGATAAGGTCATCCTTATTGGGGAGGGATATACCCTTAATAGTAGGGGATAAGGAATTATCCCTGAGAATGTAATATAGAGCTTCAGAGGCAATAACAAAAAGGGGAGGGGCTAAAGGGCATCCTTGTCTAATGGATCTTCTAAGAGGAAAGGGTTCAGAAAGTGAGCCATTAACATCAACTTGAGAAACGTCATCTTAAGAAGAACCTGAACCAAATCGCAGTAAGTTTTAGGAAAACCAAAAGTATTTAACATCATGGATATAAACCTCCATTCAATTCTGTCGTAAGCCTTTTCAAAGTCCAGCAGCAGCATGGCCAAATTCTGATGGGAGCAGGAAAACCAGTTCATGGCTTCCCAGCTGGCGATAAGATTCTCAAGAATAAATCTACCCTTGATGAATCCTGTCTGTGTAGCACAGATAAATTTAGGCAAGATATCCACCAATATAAGAGCCAGTATTTTAGCTAATATCTTGTAGGAGACATTAAGGAGGGTGATTGGCCTCCAGTTCTTAATGAGAGCTTTGTCCCCATCCTTTGGGATAAGTTTAATGATACCTCTATTAATAGTAGAGCCAAGGGATCCATTATTAAGGGCTTCCATATAGATGTTTTGAAGATCTTTAGAAATCCACCCAGTACTGGCTTTGAAGAATTCCACAGGGAGGCCATCCAGCCTAGGGGCTTTGTCATTATGGAGAGAATTAATAGCCTTCTCAATTTCCTCAATAGATATGACTTTAGATAATAGATCAACATCATTGCTAGAAATCATAGTAGGGATTAGGGGAGTGCATTTGATTCTCATAATGTCAGCCTCTTCAAAGTCCTCAAAGGTAAAAAGGTTTTTGTAGTAACCAGCAAAGGCTTTTTTAATGCTATCCTGGTTGGCTACAACTTGATTATCAACAAAAATTCTATCAATGGATTCATTAGACTACTTATGCTTGATGAGGTTAAAGAAAAACTTAGAGCCTTGGTCACCATTTTGAACCCAGTGAGCCCAAGATCTAATCTTCTCTCCTCTAATCTTAACTTGTTGATGTTTCCTGAGAGCTTCTTTGGCAGAGATAACATAAGAAGTAAAATCAACATTAGCTAGAAATGCTTGAGCATTAGTTTCAGCAGTTTGTAGCTCGATAGAGAGGAGTTTCTCAGAGAATATATCTTTGGCTCTCTTTTGGCCAATGGTTTTTAAGATATTTTTCCAAGCCAGCAAGTTCATCTCCCATCTATGAGAATGCGAGGAGTCTGGGAAGTTATGGAGATTAATAGGATGAATGATGGATAAGGAAGCCAACACATCTTCATCAAGCAGCAGACTAGATTTCAGAAAGAAATTTGAGTTGGTGTTTCTAGGATGAGTAGAGGAATTAATAATGCTAATGCAAGATGAGATGGGGTGGTGATCAGAAAGGGCAGTAGCGGTGACAAGAACAGAGTTCCCCTAGCTATCAAGAACGAAGGAAAAGAAGTTCTTGTTACAATAAAACCGATCGAGTCTAGAGTATATCCTGGATATGCCTTCTTGACAGTTGCACCAAGTGTGCCATAGGCCAGGGTTATAATCTTTGTTACCAGCTAGGGGATCGAAAAGATTTTTTTCATTTATCATCCTAAACCAGTGGGTTTTTTCCTGATCTTTCCAACTAAAAGAGAGTCCTCCCAGCTTATCATTCTGAGACTCAACCATGTTAAAGTCACCTCCAACAATCCAAGGGACATCAAGAAAACTAGTCATCCAGTCCCAAAGAGTCGATCTCTCTTTATGATCATTCGGGGCATAGACTGTGCATATGCCAAAAATGGAATTTTTATGCTTGATGGTAATCTAGACGGCTCTTTGACAGGGAGAAAAACCATAACCAGTAATAACTCTACCCCATTTGGGGCTGTTAAGTAAAGCAGTACCCCCTACCTCTGGGGTGGTAAGTATAGAACTTAATAACATCCTTCCAAAGGTAATTAAGATTAGAATCCTGGACAAATCTGACAACCTTAATTTCTTGCAACATTAGGAAATCAACAGAGATATACTTATCAATAAATCTTTTGATAACAAATTTTCTATCAGGGGATTCGAGACCCCTAATTTTCCAGGAAATAACATTCATGATGCAATATGATACAGGGAGTTACGCTGAGTTGTCACTCCATCAGTAGGAGCCATGATAGCTAGGAGGGCTTCTCCATTTTTTTTATTCAAGGAATTCTTATTTTTGGAACCAACAAGTCTCCCATGTCGTTTAGAGGCCTGAAGATTATCTTTAAATTCATCTTCATTGTCAGAAGGAGCTGGGGATTGAACATCAACCCCCATAGAATGCTTAATCTGGAGGGGTATAGGGATGGAAATAATATTAGAGGTACCTGCCAGGATGACTTCCAGTGAGCAATCATCTTCAATTTCTTGGAAGAATTTAAGTGGGAGTTCATGATTGGAGCCGGGTAAGTTAGACCTAGTTGATGGTTCAATGATGGTTTTACTCGAGATGGCAAAATAGGCTTGAATTTCATGCAATTTGAGATTAGTTAATCTGGGTGAGGGAGCTGGGATAATAGCCATAGGAGCAACTTTTAAACTTAGGTCATTTTTAGGGGTCTGTCTCCTATGTTTTTTCATGACAATTTGGAAACCATCATTAGGTAAAGTGTTATCGACCATGACAGGCAAGTCGGGGAAGGAGACCGGAGTTTGAGAAGAGGGGAAAGAAGGAGAGATGGGGTTTAGTTCAGGAGAGCGATTCTCGGAGTGAGCAACTTTAGTTAACACCTCACCAGAGGATTTATCCATAGGGTTATTTTCAGGGATGGGTTTGGCCGAAGGAGGATTTTTATTGAGAGAAGGTTTCTTTCTGATAATCAGGCAGTCTCTCCTAAGGTGTCCCTCTTTCCGACAAAGGAAACATGCATTCGGGCCACTAATAATTTCAATCGGGCAGGTGAAGATGTCACCATCTATATTGACACTTGGGTCAGGCAGAAAATCCTTGCCAGGAACAAGTGAGATTAAAACCCTAGCATCCATATGGGGGACAAGTCTAACAGTTTCATCCATACGAATGACCTTTCCAAAGGGTTCCAGAAGTTAAGGGAGAAATTTCCACAAAAATGGACGAACAATCTTAACCAGAATACATCGAGGTGTAGAGAGAGCGAGTACTTCCTCATGAACAGCCTCGAGAGACCAAGAAAGGGCATGGAAGGAAGAGTTATCGAATTTCCAATACTGATTTTTAAGGACTTCAACTTGAGATTCATTGTTAGCGAAGAAAATAACAAATAAGCCTTTCTGTATTTGTCTGCAGAACGAGATATGAAAGCCAAGTTTTAAATTCCAAAAATTATGAAACTAATCATCCAAAAACTTTCATGGAGGGCATTTATGAATTTCAACAGAAGAAAAGAAAATTGCAGAGTTACGAAGCCTATTCTTTTCTTTAGTAATTTCAACAAGCATTTCCAAATTGGGAGCAATGGAGAAGGGCATCAGAGTAGCCCCAGGATTCTTATCGTATTCAGAGGATCCATGTCCGGGATCCAAGCTAGATTTGGTATTGGCATTGATGGCGGTTATAGAGCACGCAACCGCCTCAGAGAAGGTTTTGGTGTTAGCCAAATGTGAGATTTTGGGAATAGTTTTAATGGCATCGATAATGGGATCAGAGGGTTTAATCACATCGGTAGAGGGGGGTACGACCTCTGTCGGTTGACAAAGGCCAGATTTATTACCATTACTCATATTGAAAGCATTAAATGAGAAACTAGGAAAGCCCACACCTGGTTCATTCGGGTCGCCGGAGGAAGCCAGCTGCCAACCGCCGCCCGAGGTACTTCCACTAGAACTCGCCACTTCAGCGCCTGAGGGATTAATTCGCATTCACCGAAAAAACGTCAGATTTTTTATTCAATTAAAATATATTTGATTTAAAATTAAATATTTGATATTTATTATTATAATTATAGTATAATCAAACATGTATTTATTAATTTAAGAAAGGAAAAAAATATTGTCAAGTTTGAAAGTAATTTAATAATGTCAACTTATTTAAATACGGTAAGTTTATTATTGTCTAATATTATAGAAAAAATATTATGTGCAAAATTATGTAATATTAAATGGATTGAAATATATAAAATTTAGCATTTGATATAATGTATTAAATGAATTTAAATATATAATTTAAAGAGATAAAATTAAATTTGGTCCTAGTGTGATATTATTGGTTAATGCAATAAATGCGTAAGTATTTGTGCTTGTGGGAGAAATAATAAAAATGAATAACATTATTTTTGCAGCTAAAATGAACCAATAAAAAAATACACAATAAAATTAATATATTACATATACAATAGTGATCATGTCATTTAAGCTATCAATCCAGAATAATAATCATGTCATTCAAGCTATTAATACAATTGACTAAAATTTGATAAAGAAATTTTGATTTTGTACTTCATGTCTCTAATATAATAGAGATCATAAACAATATTTTACAATCATTTAAAATAATTCAATATTATTATAAAAAATTATTTTTTATTTTTTAGTTCTATACAATATTTGATTAAACTAATTAAAAAATTGAATTAAAATGAATATTAAATTAAAAGACCATCAAATTATAGGCAACGACTAATCAAGATCCCAAATACAATATTTTTGGGGTTTTCCACCACAAAATATGAAGATCGTGAAAATTAAATATTGAAAATTTCAGGAAAATTTGTTGTATTTTAGTTATATAGAGAATTATCACATCCCCATCTTCAAATTATATAATACCATAACTATTAATTCCTAATATTCTATGATTGACCTAGTGGTGGAGAACTTGTTTTGAAAGGAGGGTCACCATATGTAGACCTAAAAACATATGGCTAGTATAATAGACTATAAAAGACCTTTCCTTTCCTTTCCTTTTCTTTCTAGTCTACACCTCGACAATAAAAGACCTTTCCTTTCCTTTCCTTTCCTTTTCTTTCTAGTCTACACCTCGACAGAAAACAGACTGACACATAAATCTGACCGATCTTAGTGATAATTAAAACAAAAACACAAATTGTCCACATCTCTAGAAATCCTATTTTAATGCCCACCTTGACATGACCGTATCAAATATAGAGTTTAAATACAGTCCTCTCCTGAAATTAGCAGTTACTTCTTGTTTTAGTTCGATCATGTCGACGATCCCCACGTTTTATTACGTTTACTTGCAGAGAAGGTGAAGAAGCTGTCGAATGAGTACTGTTTTTAGACTGAAACATTTGTGCTACTTCAACACATCAGAAGTTCTGCTGTTGAATTACAGAAACTGTGTGACACTCATTGTCAGCATCCTCATTAATTGCTCCACATGCTTCTGCCCATGCGCTTTATTACTAACACAGAAGCTACTTGAAGTGGAATGAGATTTATGTCTACATTCGAAAATGTAGCATGACTGAGAAATTCAAATTCTTCTACAATGACTTTTTGTTATCTTGTTGGACATTGTGGACAATGAAATGAATGTACTCATTTTGTAAGGAAAGAAACAATTAAATTTATATGCCTCCAAGAGACTTTTTATAAGACAAGCATTGCATAAAGCTTTCTTGTTAGACTTTATTAGTGAAACATTAGACTTTATCGGTTATCATTTGGAAATTATGATTATGACAGTAGGAATGTGAGGCAAGCCTCAATTAAAATTAATGGTCTTGTATCATTGCTTTATCATTTCCTTTTAAGTTACCAGCTCTCTTCACTATCACCAACCCTTTCTCTTCCACCAAATTTGCCTTATACATGTGGAACTTTCAGTACAAGTTGTCAATTATGGAGGTGTGAGGATAGGTTCAATGGTATGCCAAGTGAATTTTCTTGGAGGAATTTCTTTCGCTAGACATCACAAGTTAATTTTTTTAAAGAGGATATACTCGGGGCTATCTAGGATATAACTTGCCATCATATTAATATGGAGATTGCTTCAAATTGTATAAGCACTGTTTTCTTGCTTTCTAGGGACAAGGAATTAACCAAGGTATTTGGGAGGTTTTAAATGTGGCATATATATAGTATGAGGTTTTAGGGGAAAACTAGAATAAAACTCTCTTTGCTTTTTTATACAAAGTTTTGAGTTATATGTATTTAGATGATAGGAAAAAGAAAACCGAACAAAGCAAGGGATCCAACAACAGATCTAGTGTAAAATATCACTATGGGTGTCAACCCACGCTATCCATCCCATAGGCCCCTCCATCCAAGCCATGTTTTTCAGCTCCTAGATCTGGGTCAACATGAGATTCTGATCTTTCTTGGACTTGAGGTTCTTTCTAATCTCCTTGTTGAGTTTTTTGCAGGCATTCTCAAACATCTGGTAGTCCTCCATATTGCTTCTCCACTCATAACCATGCTTGAGCTCATACATAAATAAGGTAGCATGTTCATTTTTAAGGAACCTCTTCAGTTTCTCTTTGTCCATCATCATAGTAGTGTGGACCTGCACAAAATTTTTAAAATGTGTGAGTCTAAGAAATGACTTAGTAAGAACCCTGGGGTTGTCCTGATACTTTTCCTCATTCCTGCATTTCGAAACCATCCAAAGAATATTAGAAGAGAGGATATTCTAGAATAGATTAGTATCTTTTTTAATACCATTAATATTACGAGTGATAATTTCCAGAATATGCACATCAATAGGGTAAGAAATGCCAAACACATTCCAAATATTTTTTGCAAAGGTATAGTCTAGAAGAATATGTCTGCCAATTTTAGGGAGCTTACATAGGCTATAGAGTTCACTCATGTGCTTATCCCTTCTAATCGGCAATTTGTCAAGGGTGACCAACCATTTAAAGCACTTTATTTTGGGTTCAATGGTGCCTTTCCACAGCTTATCAAAGATTTTACTCTAAGTTTTGATATCAAGGGAGGCATACCAGACAGAGTTGATATGGCCAATGATGGAATTGTTATACCCAATAACCTTGTAAATGTTTCTGGCTTTGATTTTGGATAGAACAACTCCATTAGGCCATTTACAAGTAAGGAAGCTGTGAGAATCAACAAGGCGCAAACAACAGGAAGATTATAAGTGGCCTTGACAATCATGTTATATGTTTTCTTTTGAGAGGTAGGGATACCAAATTTGTTCTTAAGATCATCCCAGCTGATAAGCTTATCATGCTCAAAGAGGGAAGCTAATTGAGATATGCCAAGATTGTTCCAGTGGCGAGCAGAGCACCCTTGGGAAAGAGCAAGGGGTTTACCAGATAAGTGAAGATTCCACCAGATGGATCTTTCACCGTATACATGTTTATCATCATGGAAATCCTTATTGGTAATATG